>JALIZH010023059.1:0-39023 GCA_030522465.1 Rhipicephalus appendiculatus
GCTGTCATCCAATAAGTCCTCTCCGCCTCTCTGACTTTTCGCTTAATGCTCCTTGTTGCCATGTCGCCCACACTGCTAGCCGTACATTTACTGGTGAGCCTCCTAGTTCTTTTTCTCCACTGCGTGTCGACGCTTTTTCTATACAAATACCTGAAAACCTTCCCTGCCCATCTACTCTCCTTCATTTTCCGCAGCCTCTCTTCAAATCTAATTTTGCTCTGAGCTTCCCTCACTTCAAAACCCTGTCCATCCCATATCACCCTTTACAGCCTCATTTGTCGTCTTCCCGTGAGCGCCCAACGCGAGGCGTCCCACAGTCCTTTGATTTACATCCATTCCAGATTGCACCTCTGACTTCATGCACACCACTGAGTTCCCAAATGTAAGCCCCGGAACCATCACACCCTTCCACAGCCCTCGAAGCACCTCGTACCTATTGTATCCCCATAACGCTCTGTGCTTCATGATTGCAGCATTCCTCTTTCCCTTTGTTACCGATGCTTTCTCTTGTACCTCCATATATCTATCCCCCCTCATTTACCCACACTCCGAGGTACTTGTATTCGCTTACCCTCGGTATTTCTTGGCCCTGTATTAAGACCGCATGGTCTTCGTGATCATTGAATACCATCAATCCACATTGGATGATCAGCGCTCCTAGCGGCCACTGCTGGAAGCTCTCACGTTTTCAATGGGACAGGGTCATTTTTCGAGGATAAAAAATCGTAGAGGCGCAATTTCCAAAACTTCTTAAAGGGGCACCCTCTAGGAGCTGTAACGCGCTTAACAAATGCAGCATCGTTAACATCGGGGCTTCACATTCTGTTCCCACGACGACTAAAGTTTAAACAATGGGGTCCTATGGAAGCGGCCGAAATCACGCCTCGTTTTTCGGGACAAAAACGGGCCGTCTGAAAAAACTAGACGGAATACTGCAAATTTCTCGGAGATCTAAGTAGTACGGAGACGACGCTTTCATTTGAGGCCGCAATCATGTTTCTGTGTGAATAAAAACACGTTCCAAAATGAAGTTTTCTACAACACAGTCGCGTCTTCGACTCGCGTCTTCGACCATTGTATCTTGATAAGACCCATTTTACCGCCCAGCGACCGGTGTGCGTCGTGGCCTAGATGGTTGAGCGCCTGTTCTGGCGACTCACGTGCGGTGAATGCGGCACGGGTTCGAATCGCAGAAATTTTTTCCGTGTTTTTTTTTTTTTTTTTTACAGAATTGCTGTCAGTGGTTACGGTGCTCGGCTGCCGACCCGAAGGGCACCGGTTTGATCGTGGCCGCGGCTCTAGCATTTTCGAACGAGGCGAAACTCCACTAGTACTTGGATTTTGATGCTGTGCGTAGATGTAAATTCACGTTAAAGAACCCCAGGTGGTCGAAATTTCCGGCACTCTTCTGCCGCGACAGGGATTGGAGACGCCCGCTAAGCGCGTGCTGTAGGACATCGTTTTTCCAGTCAAGACCTCCTCTACGGCGCGCCTCATAAACATATCGTAGTTTTGGCACGTAAAGATCCAGCAATTATTATTACTAGTGCGTCATTGCTGAAGATTTAGTTGCTTGTTGTTTCGCTAAAGCGTTGCATCCAGAATCTTGCTGCAGTGCCGGTTTCGCTTCTGAAAATGGAGCAAGTAAACATCTGATGTTTTATTAGTTCTTATTACGCAACCCATTATTTAAACAACAAAGGAAGGGGAACCAGGGGCCTATTTTAGTTCACTGCAGCCTCAATAAGGCAACACATTGAATCCAAGGAAAGCATGAGGGAAGCTATTGATAGTATAATGAATCGTTTGAAATAAGCACTGTACTATTAGAGACTGGCCAGCAATGGCAGAGCCAGCGCAACGCTTGCGCTGCCGATTCGTCTTATTTTCTTTCTACATTAGCAGCGTTCTCTGCTTCTGCAAGCATTGGCGCTTTTAGAGAGTTTTAGAATAGCGCACGCAAAGCTATGCACTTGCGTTGCGCATGCGTCGTACGCTAACCTCTTGCGGGCTCCCGTTAAGTGACGAACGCTAACGCTACAACCACAACGCCCGCAAGCTTTGCGTACGGTGTTCTAAAACTCTCAATTTACTTCCGTTCCGAAACAAAGCCATCCTGGCGAATTACGGGCAGAATACCACGGCACAGATATAGTAAGGCTTTAGCAGGTGTGTGATTCCACGAAAGATCGGACATGCATGTCCGGTCGATATTTTTCTTTTGTCTGGGATTTTTATATGATGTGCAGGCACATCCAAAGTACAGGGAACCGAAAATTTTATTTCCGAAAAACGCTCCGAGTGCGCCAAAAAAAATATTTGAAGGTGGTGGCGCGGGCGTCTTGGTTTTGCTCACGGCAATATTTTTGGATTTCACAGCCGAATTAAATGCGAACTATAAACGTTGCGTCGAAAATTTTTTATGTGGATTTAAATAGGGAACACTGGGAATTACATCCATGCTTTTTTGATGCTGTCCTCCAAGGGGAAAAAATGTAAAAAAATTGCAAACACGCCCAAATCGAAAATGTTTGCTGAGTTTGATGCGTCTTCGGCCGTTTGCTATTTTACACAGACACTTCAAAACTGTATCACATACAGAAAAAAAAAGCATTTGAAATATTTCTGCGAGAGATCGCTTTCCTACAAGCAGCGTAAAAAAAGAAAGAAATAGTTTAAAAAGCAAGGTTTTTCAAAAAAGCCCATTTTCAAAAAACAAAATAAAAAAAAAAACTCTGTGTCAATTAACCGAAGAGTGCTTATTTCATTCAATGCACGGTTTCAACATCAAATATCCTCATTTTCTTTGTTAAAGAGACATAAAGGGCCAAAGTGACCTTTGCTGTGTGTTCTCACTTCAGTGCCTGTGATGGTTGTTATTAGCTTGTTTTGTGCGTAAATCTACAGTACTAATTATTTTGCTGCAGCGAAACTTCACTCTGGTAGCCTGTCTTCAGCAAAAATGTATTCTCAGATTTTATTTGTCTCTAGCATGTGCGGTGTTGGGCTGATTCCGCTCTCTAAAGGGCTACGCGTGCACAGCTTGCAGTCTGCAACCTCGCCCACAAACATAAGAAAAATTGGGGGGACCCTTAAGCTTCGCCTTTAAGAGTTGAACGCGATAGCGATATCCCGTCCCTAGTGCGTACTTCAATCACTTAGTGCATACTATGTAATGGGTAGTATGCTTTAAACCAGGAGAAATTATGCGCGGCAAATGTTTTCGAACTTGCTATGCACCCACTACGTGGTGTTAAGGGAATACGCGCAGTAAGGTGTGTGCCGTTTGTAATGGGTGGCTGGCTTTAAAATATGGAATCGTTATGATAGTCACATATTCTGACGCCCGATGGCAATGTACGCTTGTACCACGCAATATTCCTGGGATATTACATGTTATATTGCGACGCCTATATAAAGGACGCTTGCGTTTGCGAAGCATAGAAGTTATTTTCATTGCATTTCCAAGCAGAGGAAGTTATTTTCACAGTATTTCCAAGCAGAGGCATGGCTTTGTGGTAGAACACCTGCTTGCCACGCAGACAACCCGGGTTCGATCCTCACTCGGACCCGAAAATTTTTATTATTTATTTTATTTGCATCTTTCTCGATTTTTAGGTCACGGACAAGATGATGATTTTTCGCTCACAACCAACGACGCCGACGCCGGAATTTCTGCGAAACGAGCTCTTTAACGCTCTCGCGTTAAAAAGGTGGACGTACCTGTTCAACATATTAATCGCTTCATCTTCCTCAATAAATGCTTGGTATACCTCATCGCGGCTCTCAGATGTCGACCGGACATGCATGTTCGATCTCTCGTGGAATCACCTAGGTCTATGGCGCAATCTCATGCCTCGACATTGTTGACTACTAGAATAGAAGAAATCTCAAGTGGCTTGACGCCGTAGATCTAGTACGAGGCTTTACTGGTTCGTAAAGTACGGGTAGATAAAGTACGGGGTTCAACCGTAATTTATGTAAGCTCGTGCGTGCTTTGGTAGGTGCATGGCTGGCATAAGCAACCAGGGTTGCCGTTGGGTGGACATCAAAAGGCGCCAGAACTCACGCCAAAGGTAGCCAAAGTAGCCATGTCATTTGATATTATCGCCGAATTTCTAGCTAAATGGAACAGAAGCGGTATTATCAACAGAGTTTTTACTATTGATGAATAAATAAAACCATTTTGAATAAGTAAAACCACAAGTTTAAAAAAGAGCCATGGCGCCGACTGGAAATTCTCGTCGCCAACGAGGTCCAAAAGTAGCCAATTTGGCGCAAAGTAGCCACCAACGGCAACCCTGTAAGCAACAACTAACTCGTCAAATCCGCCTTTACGCTGGGCAACAGTGGCGTAGCCAAGGGGGGGGGGGGGGGGGTCGGGGAGGTTCAACCCCCCCCCCCCCCGAAATTTTTTAGTTTTGCTTGCGTATAACGCACGCACGAACATGCATAAAGCATGGTTGAACCCCCCCCCCCCCCCCCCTACCCCCCCCGAAAAAAATTTCTGGCTACGCCCCTGCTGGGCAAGCACAGCGCCGAACACAACGCCGCTAGTGTCCTTGTGAATTTCATTTTGGGTGCTCTCAGCTTTTCTGTCATAATAAACTTCTCTCTCTCATATGGGGCCAGCAAATCAAAATGTCGCAAGATTGGAGGCGATGTAAGAATTCATCGGAGTTTTCTGGATGCATCGCCACATGTGACTTCGCTCAAAGGTCGCAGCCGCTGCGGAGGTCATTCCAATGCGCTATAATTGTGATGAAGCTGCGAATGAAACGTGTAAAATAAAATCAACGGCATAGAGAGCTGCGAAGGTATTTCATTGCCAGTTTAGGAAACGTAGCAGCAGCACGAAGTGTCGTGGGATCCGGGAGGACGCCATCTCGGAAGACGGCCCATAATAAGCAGCTTTCGTACGCCAAAGCAACACATCTTTAAGTTTACCTCGATGCCATTAGAGGTGATACTAGTGACGACAGCTTCGACCTTTTGTAGATGTGTCGCAAAGCCGTCTGAAAAGATCAGAGTACCATCCAGGTAGTAGAGATTCGTCTGTCACTTGAAGCTGTGAAGGATGCCGATTATGCGTTCAAATGTTGCGAGCGCGCCGCACAGCCCGAATCGCGTTTCAATAAATTCATATTAGCCATCGAATCTAACGAAGGATGGTTTGCGGTGGTCAAGTTACGCCATCGGGGCTGCAAGCAGCCGGAGCGCAGGTCCAACGAATAGAGAAAAAAGAAAAGAAAAACTATGCTCCATGCCGGCAGTCGCAGCGTCGTCTATTAGTGGCTAGGGATAGATGTCCTTACGTGTGATCTTGTTCAGCAAGCCAAAAAGACGGCACATGAGCCGTCTTTTTATTTTTTTTAATTTATTTTTATTTTTTTTACGATATCGACCGGTGAGACCCATCGGCAGTTCGAGGTCTGTATGACGCCGTGTTGAGCCGTGTCTCTTTGCGATGTTGCGACGCACGGTGGCTGGCATACGATATGCGCACTTAGGCTAAGGAGCGTGGAGATCAGTGTCGAAGAAATACATCGTGTTAGACTTAACGTTGGGCTTTAGTACATGAAAGGATGTTTTGTTAAGAATATAATTCGAATGGCAATGCCTTTCTCTATAATGTTCAGGAATTAGGTAATATCTCGAAACTAGTGGAATCATAGGAATTCGTTCCAGGTTGCCTTGAGAACTCCACGGCTAAACATTGCGAATTGAAATGTGCGTGATAATTCAATTAGTTAAGATCACAATTAGTACATTTTCGTTAGTTAGTGGACTAAGCCTTTCAATTTTTTGTGTAGTAATTTCAGCCTCTTCTCGTAGACCAGCTGACGAGCTAGAATTGTACAATACCTAACAGCCAACCTTTAAAATTTTTTGAAAGTGTTCGCTGAAACATCGGTATTCTTCTTATTGTTGTACGCATGTACCGTACTCCCCCTCTAGAATGCCCAAGAGCTTGAGCGCATTTGAGATAAATAGATAAATAAATAAAGGAATAAATAAATAAATAAATAAATAAATAAATAAATAAATAAATAAATAAACAAATAAATAAAACCTAAGCACGTGTTACACTCACTAAAAACGCTAAGGCGAATAACGGAAAGGTGGGCTAGTTGGTTAGGTTTCATAGGGCAGTATATGGGGCAGCGCGAGAACGAATACAAGGACGAGAAAACACAGGACATGCTCTGTCTGTGTCCTGTCAGCGCATGTCCTGTTTTTTCTCGTCCTTGTATCCGTGCTAGCGCTGCCCCATATACTTCGCTAAGGCGAAACCTGATTGGCCTCTTGACACACTTTTTGTCGTTTTGTATTTATATTTTTTGTATATATACTTTTTGTATATATATATATATATATATATATATATATATATATATATATATATATATATATATATATATATATATAATTTGCGACCGTGTACGAATCGTGAAATGATACTTTCGCATTCACGATTCACAAGTGTCTGATCATCATCATGACTACGCTAATTGTACGGTATATGCATGCCACTCCCATGTTTTTCCAATCAACCCGGTCCTTTGCAGCCTGTGCCCACGTTAGCGCCCGCAGCTTCTGAATCTCATCTGCCCATTTAACTTGATGCCTCCCGTTCGCGCGCTTGCCCTTCTGTTAGAATGCAGGCTGTTACTTTCAATTGCCACCAGTTATCTTGTCTTCTCGCTGCATTCCCTTGAGAGATAGTGGTAAACTACCATTCGCTTTTCTCTTGAGAGCTAGTGATAAACGGCCAATCATTATCTCAGAATACGTGCCAAATGCACACTACAACATTCTTATACTTTTGGTTACTTCATTCTCATAATTCGTATCTGCGGTCACTACCTTCCCTAAACAGACGTATTCCTTTACCACTTCCAGTGTTTTGATAGGCATCGCAAACCACTCTTCTCTTCGGAGACTGCTGAACATTGCTTTATTTTTCTGCATATTAATCTTCTGACCCACCGCTCTGCTTTCCCTGTCTAATTCAGTAATTATGATTTGCAATAGTTTTCCCGAGTTACTAAACATGACAATATCACAAGCGTATCGCATGTTACTAAGCTACTCTCCTTTAACTGCTATCGCATGCTGTCCGCAATCCAACGCACTGAAAACCTCCTGTTAACACGCGGTGAATAGCATTGGAGAGATGGTAGCTCCCTGCCTTAGACTCTTTATTAGAATTTTATTCGATGCTTTTTTTTTCATGGGGGACAATGGTGGCTGTGGAGACACTGTAGATATGCCGCCGCGACGGCATAGCGGCTATGGAGGTCGGCTGGTGACCTGAAAGGCGCAGGTTCGATCCCGGCCGCGGTGGTCGCATTTCGATGGAAGCGAAATGGTAGAGGACCGCATGTACTGTGCGATGTCAAAGCACCTTAAAGAACGCCAGATAATCAAAATTTCCGGAGTTCTCCTTTACCGCGGGCCTCATTATCATACCGTGGTCTTGTCACGTAAAACCCCAGATATTACTATTATTATTCTTATTAATTTTCGTTCATTAAAAAAATCATACCAGAGGGCGTTCGAATGATGATATTTAGAAAGTGTTTTTGGAGCCGGTGACCGGAAAATCTGTAGAGCTAGCACACGTGCGTCATCATGTGTGCTATGCGCCGATTTGTGTGTACCGCGAGCCAAGACCTTCTAGAACGATTACTTTGTAATTTAATGGTCATAATAATTCTTGGGGTCTAACGTCCCAAAACGACCGTATGATGAGAGACGCCGCAGTGGAGGGTTCTCGAAATTTCGACCGCGGGGGGGTTCTTTAATGTGCACCTAAATCTAAGCACACGGGCCTCAAGCATTTTCGCCTCCATCGAAAATGCGCCGCCGCGGCCGTACTTTGTAGTTTGAACCTCACGTTTGGTAGCACCATGTTAGTTCGCTTAGGCTGCATTTCGATGGACGCAATATGCAAGAAGCCCATGTGCTCAGATTTAGGGGCAAGTTGAAGAACCCCACGTGGTCTAACTATCGGGGGCCCTCCACTATGGCATCTCTCACATTCATATCGCGTTCTTTGGACGCCAAACCCCAACAGTTATTATAAGAAGTATAACCGCTTTCTGTGCATCCAGAGAAGCCTAAGCAGTAGAAAAAAGCTAGGAAAACACGGGGACGAAAAGTAAGCAGACGCTACAAGCTAAGTAACCTAGAACTAAACATTGCGAAATGCTATCATTCGACTGTCAAGTCAACAAATGTGCGCCAACTGCTTCAAGATCTGCCATCGGCCGAGGCTTTCACGCTGCGCGCGGCTCCAACATGGTAAAAAATTTGCGCAGCTTGCGCTGAGTGGTGTAAAGCTGGTCGGCACTCGCCTGGTCCTGGCTTGACTAGGCACACGTTCATTCACACGTCAATGCACGAAGTGTTCACGCGATCACTTTGCGATTCACGAGTATCGCATAGGTATCGATCGGGTTTCATTGGGAATCGCTTGGCAATCACAGCACCAAGTACCTTACTTTCCTTAATTAGGTAAATTGGCCTAACTCTCAAATTCGAGGCTTGGTCTCGATTAGCTTCCATCCTATGTCAAGGTAAGCTTAATTAGCTAATTAGTCGAGCTACCACTAGTTATGTTCAGTCTTAATTAGTATTAGGCTAAGCTTGGCACATCTTACATAATTCGGTATAACTATAGGCACACGAGAATCTCACCTCGGCTAAATTAGGGCTTTTTGAGGTGTGATTTCATTAGCTTAGTTATGCGTAGTTAATTAGCTTTTACAATGCTCAGCGTGGCTTAATAAGGCTTGTCTATGGTTACACTGGTTTAACTAGGCACAGCTGTTCTTAATTTTGCTTGACGTGGCCGCGCCGGCAAGATCATGGTTTCCTCTCTACATCGCGAACCGGACAAACGGCGGGCATAACATACTTGCTGTAAAAAAAAATGCGAAGGGAATAAATGAATACGTTTGGCTGCCCTTCCGAATTCCTGGTGCAGTCGGGCACCGTTTTCTTTTTCTGGGGCGCGATTTTGTAAGCGTTCTAGCATAGAACGGGGAGGATAGAACAAAAAGAGGAGGGAAAGACATGCGCGATTGGTCCAGGCTATGAGGCTATTCCGACGGTCAGGACGTGCGAATAGCCACAAAATGTGCTTAGAACGGACAGGAGGAGGTTATAACGGGCTGGGGCGTCGTTCTATCGATGGTATGGCTACAAAACAGTCTCCGCGGACAACTCGGCTTGGATCGAAACGTAAGCGGTGGGGCCGGAGGAGTGGGTTTCTCGCGCATCTCTCTACCGCCTCACAGCTGACGCCTGTCCGCTGCTGTGTACTCGTGGGTGAGCTCGCTAGCACATAAGGCTAACTGGGGATGCCGCTCCATAAATGAGAGCAGAAACGCCCTTTGGTTGTCGGGAAAGCGCGGACCTCTTCTCGATTGCTGCGCTATTTCGACAACTGGGTAACGGTTAGAATTGTCGCGCCGTTTGAATTTTACAAGTACACTAATACTGCTAATACTAGAAGCATTGGTTTAAACAGCGTGGGGGCCAGCGCCACTGCGATACCACCTGGCGCTACGTCAAGACCTTAACAGAAGTTAATTGTCAAAGTCACCGAGCTCTTCAACTTCAAGCTGCGAAAAACAATGCCTCTGAATATTGATGTTCAGTTATAATAATTATACATTTCTTTATGCACTGCATGTAATCCTGAACTCCCCAGCTCGCCTATTGGCTGTTTGCTTCCCTCCTCTTTTTGTTCTATCCTCCACCCCGTTCTATGCTATAGAACGCTTACAAAATAGCGCCCCTAATGCGTAAAACGAGTCGTTGCCACAGGATCGGGGATGACTAGCCATTTTAACGTTGCAGCTCGCCGGTCTTATCTTTGTCGCCGTTAGCAACGAACGCGGCAGGCCACGCCAAGTCGTGAAGCTGTGTGTTCTGAACTTTTATTTTTTGTTTCTTTCCTTTTCTTTCTTGCCTTGACGCAACTCTTGACTTCGCGCGAGATTCAAAAGATAAAAGTCATGCGGCACGTGGTGGAAGACACGCGAACTAAACGCCGATGTCCGTGAAAGCTGGATCTGGTAACGATGCCAAAACAACATGGGTATTAACAGAACCAGACGCTGTAAGCTGAATTATAGAGCTTGTGCTTGCGAGCATGGTAGCCCTTGATAGTGCTACGTAGAGCAACTTCAGTGGACGGCACTTAACTACAATCGACGCTAACCCGACGTGACGCCTGTATCATTGGAGTACACGTGTAATGTTTATAAAACTAGATGGGCAGCACTTTAACCACAGTTGATGTTTCACCAATGTACGCCTACATAGGGTCTTTTTCCAAAGCAGTTCCGAGCCATGGCGTAGCTCTGTGGTAGAATACTTGATTGCCACACAGAATGCTTGGCTTCGATTCCTGCTTTGACCATAACATTCATTCTTGACATTCGTCGGGCGAACGATGCCGATGTCGGTTTTTCTTAACGATCTCGCATTTAATTTGCCAATGTCTTTTCTCGCCGTTCCTCGGTAGGTATAAACTGTCAGGCATCTGGCAAGTTGGGCCAGTTGGTTTACGTTCATATTTGAAGACTTTGTCGAAGCGCACCGAAACACACACAAGTAGAAGCAGTCAGGACAGCGCTTACTCCTGTCTGCGCTTTCCTGTCTGCTTTTACTTGTGTGCGTTTCGGTGCGCTTCGACAAAGTCTTCAAATATGACTATGCTAGTGATCGCTGTTAGTAAATGTCACCGCACAAACTAACGAGAGAGTGCAACCTATTCAATCAGCGATACTTTCCGCCTCGTATCATATTATCACCATACCGTTTGCACGGTACAATAGAGGATATTAGCACACTATAATACATGAACTCTCTCATTCGTGGTAGTACCCGAATTCATGTAGCGGTTTTCTGGAGCTTAGGCGCGAAACATTCATGCGCCTAGTGCTCTCTTACATCACAATTGTGTATCCTGTCGTTAAGAAAAAAAAACGCATCAACAAATCTACTCAGAATCGTGCACGAGTGTTGTTGCTGCAATGAAGCGCGTGCGTAAACTGCTTGACGCCTGATTGATTCGTGCACGAGTGTTGTTGCTGCAATGAAGCGCGTGCGTAAACTGCTTGACGTCTGATTGATACGTTTACTATAAATGAATGCAATTTCCCTGATGATTTATATGGATCGGATCTTAAAGATCAAGTGAAGCGTACACGAGTGGCAAAAAAAGCCGAATATTCAAGGCAAAAGACTGTGATTGAGGGCTACACTGTATGAGGCACGGCCAAGTGGGCCTAATATTAGCCGCTCAAAGCCAACGGCTCAGCCAATATCGGCTAACGAACGGACAAGTGGCCCAATATTAGCCAATAAAATACATTTCAATACAATCGAAACGTGCGCCAGTTGGTAATTCATATTTTTCCAGTGAAACTGAAATATGAATATGAATTCAGCCTGGCTCAGCGTTGGTGAAAGAGAACGGCTCAGCCAACGTCGGCTCTTGAAACGCCATAGCGGTGCAATATTAGCTGGTGAAAGTCAACTGCTCAGGACATATCGACTGGGCGGCGGAAGAGCCGGCGTATTATTGCTGGTGAAAACACATTGGTGCATGAAGGGCGGCAAGACCAGCTCAGTATTACAAGCCAAATTCAACGGCTCAGCGGGTAATGGCTCACTGCGAGCAACACTAAGGCAAGATTGGACCTCGCATAGCTGCCATAGCCGCCCGAAAAAACAATATCGGCCCGACGTTGTGCCCTTCCTGGGTAAACATCACCAAAGAGTTTCATAACAGGAAATCTAAAGGGAAATCTGCGACTAACGGAACTGCAACGCGTGGCAACTCAGCCACCAAGGGAACTTACCTTGGCATCATTGTCTGTTGGTGCCCATTAATATTGTTCCTAACAAAGAAAACGAGCCCTTAAAGTTACACTTATTTCTTTCATTCATAGCTAGGGTTTCGTTCTGGCAGACTGGATTCCTTCAGGTAGTATGAGAGATTATTGGTCAGCTACCAGCTCGTGGTAAGATCACGAGCTACGTGACGCCAACAGGCAAAAAAAGAGCGTTCCACACTCGCCGCAACGGCAACAGGTGGCGCTCACAGACGCTCGAACGTTGAAATGCACATATATACCCTATAAATTGGAGGGCCGATGACCGCCAACGTTACTGAGCGAAACAGCATCGGACGCCTTATTCCAAAGTCGTATGTTCGGTACCTGCCGGTGGCAAGTTACCTTTTCGTTCACTTTTCTTTCTTCACATTTAGATCACAATTACTTCAAATAACATCGCCTATACTTGCCTTGGCATCATTGTCTGTTGGTTCTCGTTAATATTGTGCGTAACAAAGAAAATTAGTCCTTAAATTTATACTTATTTCCTTCATATTACCACTTGTCATTTATGTTCGTCATACAGTCACGTCATGCAATATCGAATTTGTTGTGTCTCAAGCTAGCGAAATGACCCTGAACGCACCATGAGCGTGGCATGCAATTCATGTAGCACATTACATGTCATGATTTCCATATTACCACCTGCCACTTATGTTCGTCGCACAGTCACGTCACGCAATTATAAATTTGGTGTATATCAAGCTAGCCAAACGGCCGCGAGCATGCCATGAGCGTGGCATGCAGGTCATGTTGCACATGAGATGTCATGATTTCGATATTACTACTTGTCATTTATGTTCGTCATACAGTCACGTCACGCAATGCCAAATTTGGTGAATATCAAGCTAGCGAAACGACCGTGAGCGTGCCATGGGCGTGGCAGGTAAGTCAAGCTATACATGGCATGCGCGTCATGGTTTTCATATTGCCATCTGTCATTTATGTTGGTCATGCAGAAATATCTCATCATACCAATTTTTGGATATATCAAGTTAAGCAAACGGCTGCAGGATCACCACGGCCATGACTAGTCATGATACCGTTCATGACTAGTCATGATTTTCACTATATGCCATACCGATTTCGGTAAAATCCCATTAATGATATGGTCTGCAGAGCCAAAAATCGTACGCGGCTAGATAGATAGATAGATAGATAGATAGATAGATAGATAGATAGATAGATAGATAGATAGATAGATAGATAGATAGATAGATAGATAGATAGATACCCTTAAAGTCGCCGAACTTCGCTAAGCAAAGCATCGCATTTAAGAATAATATCAGGGAATTAAAGCGCCAGAACCAAGACATAATTCTGAGGCACGCCGTGTAGAAGGCCTCCGGAAATTCCCATCATCTGGTGTCATTTAAGGATGACTGACATGCGTAGTACGCGGGCCTCTGCCTTTTCACCTCCATCTAAATGCGACGGCTGCGGCCGAGATCAACGCTCACATTGGTCAATGGCCTTTTGTTCAGTGGAGAAGCCAAAGGGGCCGCGTCCTTGTATTTCAGAGATACCTTGCAATGCGATGTCAGTATTGAAAGCGCCCACCTCTTTGTTTGCATGGAATATGCGAATGACACCTCAAGCAATGGCTGTTACTGAGTACACCATCACAAAGAGACGTCAGGACCTTGCGCCTGCAAGGTCCTGACGTCCCTGATCTTCGTCAAGATGTTCGAGGAAAATACACCCTTTTGTCTTACTACATGCCTCTCAAGAAAATCCGTCATGTCCTGCCACACTACTTCAAGGGACCAACAACTGCCCGGGACATGAAATGAGTCGACTGAGAGAAAGATTGTCCGTCGCATTGACTCAAACCAACAATGCTTTCTTTCGTGAGGGGTGGATTTATATGTTTATTTTTTTATATAGAGCCGCGAAAAATGACCGGTGGTGCCTCTGGTGGCAAAAACATAAACGATCTGATGTGCTTGGCCGACGTGACCCTTGATAGCTGTACGCGGTCGATGATTTTTTTGTCAGTATTGGAAGTATTGTTGTTTCTTTATGTTAAAAGATATTACTCTATAAAAAAAACGGCAGATCCCACGCACTGTGGGAATCGTTGTAATGCGAAGCAGCCAGCAAGAAGCAGATCATGCTGTACATAATATGCATGTCATTATTTACATGTGAGGACCTGTCATTTGTGTTCATCATACAGTCACGTTGCGCAATACAAATTTTGGTGTATATCAAGCTAGCGAACTGGACGCAAGCGCACCATGAACGTGGCATGTAAATAGCATTGTAGATGACATGCATGCCAAGAATTTCATGTTACCAGCTGCCACTTCGGTTAATTTTTTACCTCGAATCGCAGCGAGACGCGAGACCAATCTGCCTCCGCTTCGCATGCGTTCGTATTCTCGCGGTTTGCGCATCGTGCAGACGCCATCCTCGTTCCAGAGCTTAAATTGACGGACACTGTCAATTCCAAAATGTGTTCCTCGAACGCCTGTGCCCACTGAGACGGGGTCGGGCAGAACCGAACGTGATGCGCGCGTCTCCCTCCTTGCATGATTGGAGACGCCGGGCCCAGTGACGCTACGCAAGCAAAGCGCGAGCGCCCTAGAGTCCAACGCGACCGGCGTCCGTTTGCGCGCCCCGGCGTCTGTTTGCGCGCCCCGGCGTCCGTTTGCGCGCCCCGGCGCCCACCTGGAACCGTGCTAACCGTGCCAAGGCACGGCTGGAGGGACGGACGCACGACCAGACGGACGGACGTGAGCATGAGAAATTAAAGGCTTTCGCCTTAAATACTTGGTGTATTCAAGCTAGCGAAACGGCCACGAGAGTGTCATGAGCGTGGCATGCAAGTCATGTTGCACATGACATGTCATGATTTTTATATTACCACTTGTCATTTATGCTCGTCATACAGTGACGTCACTCAATATGAAATTTAGTGTATATCAAGCTAGCGAAACGGCCCCGAGAGTGTCATGAGAGCCACTCTCATGACAAGTGGCGTGGAGTGGCGTGCAAGGCACGCACAACGCGCTACAAATACAAAGAAGGTGTATAATGCCACATAATCTCACTTTAACAGCTTGTTATATTTAAGAGTTGAAAAGCTCAAAATAAAAGTGGTTAAGCATAGTTACACGAACTCCTGCGAAAGCAGAACGATGACAGCTTTCACAAATCGCGAGAAGGGCTGGCGGCATCGCTATCAATTCTCAGCGCTGCTGAAGGGAAGGTACATCCGTGTTTAGAGCCTTTCAGACAAGAAACACTGCTTGTAAAATAACTACGTGCGTTGAGGATTAAATACTTCAGCTACAAACACTACGATGGGTGAGCTTTCTGCCACGCTGTAAAAAAAATGGGTCGAGAAAAATCAGTTGTTACTCCCTTTAAGAACTGAAAATGGCATAACCTGATATGCCCTTTGCACTGTCTATTTGGCCCATTGCCTTCTCTGAAATTATAGATCCACTAGCCTCCCAGCATGAACTATTAAATGACAAAATAACATGCCCACCTTCAACGAAATCAACCTTAGGTGTAAGATCGTGGCTTGATTCTTCATGCCTTATAAAACGGCATTATCACAATGAACATTTATCTGAGGAGGCGGAAATTCGCCGCCACGCAGGTAATTGAACAGGCCACAGAAATTGACACTAGGGTGCGTGCAGGTTGCGGCACATTCTATACCAGTACTCTTACACAAGACCTATTCCGAAATTTCGATGTCCGACCATTGTGCGCTATGCTCAGACATCGCGAGCTTTGAGCACATGCTCTGGCGGCACACCGCGCTAGGGATTGACGAAGACGTTACATCATCCAAGTGGGACGCTGCGCTACGCAGTCCGGATTTTAACCCTTAAACGCCCATATGGTATCTATTGCTAATCCTGGTAAAATATTCTTTGAAAACGTTATTTATGATCCAAAGAACATCATGCGACGTCAAAAGTTGCCTTGTGCAACGCTAAATTAAAATTATTAGGGTGGGAATATACTTCCCTATGGGCCTCTGGCAGAACCGTGCCTGTGGGTAACTCTTGAAGCAGGTTACGGCATGAACGCGCACATTGCATGTAGAGGTGAAGTTAGTATGCGATTGTCGTGGCAATCACGTGATGCGTTTTGGGAGACTTATATTGCATGTATGTTTTCATTAAACCTCAGTTGGAAGTCAGCGCTTGTCTTTGTGGTTCCTTTTCTCGTCCTTTGTTCATTTTGCGCTGTGTATTATTAATTGCATGTAGAGCAAACAAACTTCGACGTCTTGTCATTTTGTTCAAAGAAACGACACCAGCAATATTTAAAGGTTCATGGTCCAGAAGGAAAAAGTACAGGTGAAAGCAGCACCTTTGTCTGCTATAACTAAAGTTTTTTCAGTCACCTTGGAAGGCCTTCAGGGCGCGTGCGTTTCTGCCTTTTATTCTCAACAATATTCCTTCAAACGTTGGCCCAAGAGCCAACAGCTTGCTTTGCAGTCGTATGGTCAATGTGTATTGCATCAGAATTCCAGCGAGCAATTATGCACACTGGTTCATCCTCGTCATCATCTTCCTCGTTGTCACAAAATTTGTTTACGTCATCAGGTAAACAAAAGTGCAAATCTAGTGCTTCTTCAACTGTTGAGTTCATTTTCTTTTAGAGAAAGGAAAAATCTCACCGTGTGGATTGGCATCGTGGAATGCCCTTAGGGAAGAATATTTCCACTGCACAAGTACAATTCAAATGTCAATAACAATAGTTACTTGTTAAATTAGAATCTAAAAGTGGACCACATAATAGCCCTACGCTTTAGGTATTCAGTAAATGCATTTACCTGACCTTTCTTACTAAGGCAAATACATTCATCCGCAAATTATCGCAGCTGGTGAAAACCCGCGCGACAAACTCCCGCTCAAAGAGAAAACTGTCGCTGGCGCCAACGGAAACTGATGCATCTCGTAGCTGCTTGTGTAGGAGTCGCTAGAATTTTGTCCAGTGTATTCTAAACATCACTTCAAATGCAGAAGCCATCACAGGCTCGAGGACTTGGGAGTATTAGAAATAAAGGCGTTTGAACGTGGTGGGAAATATGTTCCCTACGGGCGTTTAAGGGTTCAAATACAACTATGCGCAGTCCAACGGGCCCACGACATCGCGGAGAGGCTAGGCCTATCTGTCCCGACATTGTAGAATCCCGCTACGTGCTAGTTAACGCCCCGACGGACCTGAATAAAGTTTTTCTCCATTTCATTCTATCATCCACCTCTCGCGGCTGGCTCATCCCATTAGGAACGAGGACACAATGTCGCGGTGCGAAAGGCGCGAACAGCAATATAACATGCAAAATAATCGCTTCACGTATGCACCACGTAGTGTGGTTTCTTCAACATCTCGAACACAATTTTTGCCGAAATCCCAGCCTTACAGATGAAGCTTAACAGTACGTTATGTGGGGCCAGTTGGTGCATCGTTACTTGAAAGACGTGGCGCGAGGTTTGAACCGAGAAGACAGAAGAAGGGACAGAAAGAACGCCAACTAAGTGAGTTGGCGTTCTTTCTGTCTCTTCTTCATTCTTCTCGGTTCTAACCTTGCGCCACGTCCTTCACGTAGCCCTTTCAAGTGCGCCACGTCTTTCAAGTAGACGAAAAAGCGTACTCTGTGAAACATTGCCCCAGTGTTCTCTACCTGTTGAACATAGTGGAGCCTATATCATAATGATTATACGCTGCATTACAATGAAAATGTAAATCAATGAAGACAATGAATAGCCAAGGAGACTCAATGTGCGATGCCCTTTCTCGGCCACTAATCGACGAACCCAGAATAAACACGTTGCGTTCCTAACCGTAGCCATCGCCCCTAAAGTGCAAGATATGTACCTTGCCATTATAGATTGATATGAATAGTAAACTAGCGCTCAGAAACGCATTTTAGTTTTATTACAATCATAGAAGGTTGCATTTTCTAACTGTATCGAGTGCATAAAGCTACTTACGATGTCGAAGTCTGTACTGTTGATAAAATGACGACGTTGACGCAACTTTAACCTTGCTTCGACAGAGAGACGACGACCACTTCAACCGAACTTTCAAGTTCACGGCATGGAGGAAGGACTAAAGTCTTTCGACGGCAACTGGCAATATGAAAGTGTGTTTGCTGTTTGAAGAGGATATAAATTTGATGCACTCCAGCTAAAGCGGAGACTTGATCGACTTAGAAAGGCATACTTGATATGTTGCGCTGTTTTGACGCCGTGTGATTCAGTGTAGTATGCTTTTCTGGCCATTGTTCTTAAACCTCCCTGGCTGCCATAAAACACGCGACTGGCAGCAGAATACTGACTCCGCTCACTTCTAAGTAGTATATGGAGGCGTTAGCCGTATCTATGAAAATAGGGCCCTGTAGCTGATATATTGCCACACGTGTTATTTTGATGTGCTTGGTTTAAACCCACAATGACTGTGAGCAATGCTCGGCACAGATCGCGCCTCAGTGTACGAGAAGCTTCCCATTTGTTGTAGATTGTTTTGTTAACATTCCGCGCAGGACGAGAACACTGAAGATTATTCCAGGGCTTTCACGATCATAAATGATAATGCTGCAAAATTGGACGCGTGATGTATAAAAGACGGCGCGTCCCAACGATCATCACATTATCGACGGCCGACGCTCTGTTTGCAGCTATTAGTGTATCAGTGCACAGCGTGTATTGCTTGCTGTAGTTTGACTTTCGGTTTCTCGGTCACAAGTTCGGCCAAACAATGAGTTTGACTTTGAAAACGCCGACTGGTGCTGTTCGTTCATGTTCCGGACGCCCCCCGTCAAGCCGTGAATCCAGCTCGAATCATGACGAAGACACCGACCTCTTCAAGGACAGTCGAGCCGGCCGCAGACTGCAAGGACTACCCCCGAAGCACGGACTACTACCGGACAAACCAAAAGCTACGGCGACGAGGACGGCACGCATGTTGACGGCCGCTGTGTCCCCTGAAAGGATTGTGATGCAGCCACCCAGAAAACAACCGAGCTTCCATTAGTCACCTAGTGACGGCCCCAAAATCTTGTTATAGGCGTCGAAAGGGTCTCAACATTTAACAACTGGGACGCCAAAGACAACTTGACCCATGTGCACTTTTACCCGAAGGACGTAGCAAGGACCTGGTTCGAGAACCGGGAATCCACACTTCGAACATGGGACCTCCTTCGCAGTGGTTTCTTGGAGACGTTCCTGAGCGTCGTCCGGTAGGAAAGGGACGCAGCCTTGCTGGAGACACGGGTCCAATTACCGAATGAACGCGTGGCCATCTTCGCAGAGGAAATGACCATACTGTTTCGCCACGCTGACCCTGCTAAGCCCAAGGACAAGAAAGTCCCCTTCATCATGCGAGGAGTAAAGCAAGATCTCTTCCCTGGGCTTATGTGAAATCCACCAAAAAGCGTCGAAGAATTTGTCTCGGAAGACACAACGATTGAGAAGGCACTAGAAATGCGCACCGAAAATAAAATCGTCGCCTGACTCCACACAGCGCAGCTGTTCCAAGCCCTTGGCTCCGGAAGCTCTCTTTGACACATCCAGAAAAGACGTTGATTGCTGAAGTAGTACGCGAGGAGATCCAGCAGTCACTTGGTGTTCCTCAGCCAGCACAGCCACCGCCGCAGGTTATCTGCTGCTGCTCGCCGTCACACTGCCCCGCTGCGCCCACGTCAAGAAGCTACTGTGCTGCGCTTCCACCGTCAGACACCACCGCCGGCACCACCAACGTCATACAGCCCGCCAGCCGGCCAGCGGTACACGCCCGGGAAGACCGAGGTTTGGCGCGATCCCGACCACCGCCCACAGTGCTACCGCTGCAAAGCCGGCTGCACCAACCGCCGTTGCCCGTACCATCAGATGAGACTGCGTGGCTTCGGCATCGAGGCGCTGCGTCCGCAGCGGGGTGAAAGACCACGCGATATCGCCGACTACCTCGCAGGAGTGCCGTGGACGACCAGAGGATATTCCCCTTCAACATCACCAGGCTCCTGCATCTCACCCCATCGAGACAGTACGCCTGCCCTGCTCGGGGCCAACCTCCGACCCTTACCCGCCAAACTAAGGGCAGCAACCGATGGAGTGCGGTTGCTGCACGACGAACTACCGAGGATGCTCCGTCGACGCCAACGCCGCAACGATATCTGAAGAACACGCCGAACGAGGGACGGAGACCTGAAGTCGAAACTCTGCGGCCAGAAGAAGGCCTGATAACGCCATGTGGAAGCAGCGGGGCAAACCAACGTAGCCGTGATCCAACGCCGCGACCTTACCGCAACGCAAGACCACCAACTAGTGACCTCGACGTAACAATCCGCGGTCACAACGTCACCGATCTCGTCCGTACTGTAGCCGACTATTCCGTCATCAGCGGACCTCTCGCGACAAAGCTGAAGAAAGTGAAGACTGCGTGGGAAGGCCCCGAAATCAGGACCGCTGGAGGCCATCTTATCGGCTGGACATTGCACGGCAAAAGTCACCATCAATAACTGGAGTTATCCCGCCAGCTTTCTAATCCTACAGCACTATTCAAGGGATGTGATACTTGGGATGGACTTCCATGACAACACGGCACGGTCATCGACCTCAGGTCTGCGTCAGTAACACAACCCTCACAAAAAACGCTGCCGCCCGACACGACGCCGGCGAACCCTGCATTGCATGCAATAGAAGAGCAGGTCACCGTTCCGCCTTTCTCCAGCGTCATTATTTCCATCGGCACCGAAACACCCGCAGACCTTGAAGGCGTCATCGAGGATGAGCAGTATCGGCTTGTGAACCGTCAGATTGGCGTCGCAAGAGGCATCGCCAAGTTGCGTGATGGCAAAGCAAAGGTACTGCTGACAAACATCAGCCACAAATATAGATACGTCAACGTTGGTACGACGGTCGCCTACCTCAAGAAATTCGTGGACATCAGCAATGCTTTCGCCCTGTCCGATGCTACCAAACCTGCTTGGAGGAATCGAGGTCCCGCAACAAATTTGGACGAAAACCCGAACCTCCCGCAGCACAAGCAAGAGCAGCTGAAAATTCTGCTCCTGAAATTCAAGGACTGCTTCTCGTCGTCGTCAAGAATTCGACAGACCCCATTCGCGAAACATCTTATCACACCAGAAGAATGAAGAATGTTCCCGACGAATCAGTCAGAGCCCGCATCATGTTCCGAGGCAAGAACGTGAAGCCGTAAAGAAATAGGTCGACGAAATGCTACGCGTCGACATAATCCAGCCGTCCAAGAGTACCTGGCCGTCTCCCGTGGTGTTGGTGAAGAAGAAGGACGGAACCCTACGTTTCTGCTTCGACTATGGTCACCTGAAAAAAAATCACTAAGAATTATCTGTATCCAGTGGATGCACACCCAGTCCTGCGGATAGACGGCGCCCTGCATCGACGCCACAGTGCGAAGTAGTTTTTGTGGATGGACTTCAAGACAGGCTACTGACAAATCGAAGTCGACGAGAGAGACCGAGAAAAGACTGCCTTTATAACACCAGACGGCCTCGTCGAGTTCAAATTCATGCCTTTGGTCTTTACTGGGCCCCCCGCTACCTTCGAACGCGTTGTGGAAACTGTGCTGGCTGGCTTGAAGTGGCAGACTTGCCTTGTTTACTTACACGACGTCGTTGTATTTCCATCAAAATACGACGAACACCTCCGGCGCCTTGCGGCTGTACTTCAAGCAATCAATAACTCCGGACTCACCCTGAAGCCAGAAACGTGCCGCTTGGCGTACGAGGAACTCTTGTTCTTGGGCCACGTGATAATCTAGTCTGCAGTACGCCCCGACCCGCAGAAGACAACCACCGTCGCTACATTCCCACCACACGCCACCAAGAAGGCCGTGCGTCTATTCAGCCTGTGCGCCTAAGAGACGGTTCGTCAAATATTAGATGCGAAGCATCTTATGCTCGGGGCTCTGTCCGTCCCGAGTCCCCCCGTCCCGCGTCCCGCGTCCCGCGTCCTGCGTCCGGCCTCTGTTATGAAGTAGAGAAGCACCCATTATGTGAACCAGAACACTGTAGTAATATGTAGGCCATCAACCCTAACACAGTCATCAGAGTCATGGCCGAGAGCACAGAGAGGCTGCTTAGCAATGGCTAGGCAGGTGGTGTCTATCGCCCAGGTTGACCCTATTCCTTGAGTCATGGCAGAGAGCACAGAGAGGCTGTTTAGCAATGGCTAGGCAGGTGGTGTCTGTCGCCCAGGTTGACCCCATTCCTTAATCTTGCATGCATGTGTTTGGAGGGGGCTTAGTCCGTCCCTCCTTCCCGCGCCCCACACCACCACAGCGCATGTGCGTCCCCTCCCACTCTCTCTCCTAAGCTCACCCCCTTTCTAGGAATCGTCTACTCTACGGAGCGGCCCCCCGCGTCCCACACCCCCCCACAGCGCATGCGCGTGCTCTCCTACGCTCACCCCTTCCTCTACTCTGCGGAGCGGTGCATGTGCGTCCTCTCTCTAGGAATACTCTACTCTACGGAGCGGCTCCGGCGTCCCACAGCGCATGCACGTCCTCTCGCCCTCTCTCCTCTTGCAGTCATCTACTCTACGGAGCGTCCCACACCCCCCACAGCGCATGCACGTCCCCTCTCTCCTCTCCTATGCCCCCCCCCCCGTCTTTTCCTCTAAAAATCCTCTACGGAGCGGTGCGAACGACAGGTGGTGTGACAGCTGCATACTCCGCTGGGGGGCGCCACGGTAGTTCCGCGGTATCAAAATGACGGAGCGCGCGCGCCTCATTCTCTCTCCTGCGCAGCGCCGCGATGAGCGCCCGGACCACTGCCGTGAAATGAGAGCGGCGACGTTCCTCCCGCTCAAGCTAATTATCTCCCCGCTGCTTCGCATCCACACATGGTTCCCTTTATTGGGAGATGGGGAATTTTTTGCCCCCCATCGCCCAGCCACTCACTAACCTTACCAGGACCAACGTCGAGTTGAAGGGGGAAACGCCGCAGAAGGAAGTATTCCAGGAAGTAAAATGACGCCTGCAGACGCGCCCGTTACTTGCGCATTTCGACGAAGACGCCGGAACAGAAATACACACCGATGGAAGCAGTTTGCGAATCGACGCCGTTCTTGTGTAGGGGACTGACTGACTGGACAGGGCCTTCAGTTATGCTAACCGGTGCCTTCCCATCATCTGGATTGCCTTCCCATCATCTGGGCTACATCAAAGTTTCGCCCGTACCTTTACGGCAGGCCCTTCGAAGTTGTGAGCGACCACCACGCCTTGTGTTGGCTGGCTAACTTGAAAGTCTCAGTCTCCACCGCCTCGAACGGCGGTGGAGACTGTGTCGAACTTCAAGAATTCGACATTACCGTCGTTTACAAGTCCGGAAGAAAACACTCCGAACGCCCACTCCATGTCTCGTGGCCCCGTCGAACCACCGCCGCTGGACGACCAGGATGATGCTGCCTCTTGGGAACTATGGGTACCGACGCCTTCACCGAGCGGCAGCGAGCCGACCCAGAACTTAGGGGCCTTGTGGGATACTTTGAGGGTAAGAGCGCCACTCTTTCTAAGGTATTGAAGACAGGACTGGCGTCGTTCTTCCTGCGAAACGGAGTTCTCTTAAAGCTGAACTTCTCGCCCCTTCGAGCCAAACACCTTCTCGTGGTTCCTTCATCATTGAGACCAGAAGTCCTCCAGGCCATGCACGACCATCCGACGGCTGGACATCTCGGTGCTTCCCACACACTCTCAGGAACACACAACAAGTACTACTGACCATGCCTTGTCGCTGACGTCGGAACATGCCGAGACTGTCAGCGACGCAAAACACTGCCGACAAGAGCAGCAGGCTTTCTTCAGCCGATCGATCCACCTCAACGACCGTTCCAGCAAATCGGTATGGACTTACTGAAGCCGTTTGCTGCGTCGACTTGCGGCATTAAATGGATCGTCGTCGCTACCAATTACATTACCCGCTGCGCCAAAACAAGGTCCCTACCTAGATGCAGTGCTACCGAGGTAGCGATTTAGCGAAGTGGCGCCGAGGTAGCGAAACAAGCAGAGGACCGACAACCATCATTATAATCTTCGACGACCGTGTGTGGGTCTGGACACCAACATGCCGCGTGTACTTAGTGAAAAGCTTATGCGACGGTACTTCGGACTATATAGGGTACTTCGAATTCTCGCCGCACTCGGCAGCGAGGTTGTCCCCGACGGTATCATTAACTCTTAGCGACGCCGGGCACGTTCCGAGGTTGTGCATGTGGTTCACCTTAAACCTTTCTAGTCACGTTAAGGAACCTGCGGACTGAAGTTTGTTTTACTTGCTTGATTGTTGTTATTTATTGTTGCGTGTATTTTTTTTTTCATGTTCTGTTTCAAGCGTCGGGGCGATGCTTTTTCATAGGGGGGGGAGGGGGCATTGGCACGCGCGTTTGTTGTTCCAATTTCGCTGTATTTGGTTTACGCGCACAAAGCCTGTTAGCAATGCTAGGCGCAGACCGTGCCTCAGTGTTCGAGAAGCTTCACGATTGTAGTAGATCATTTTCTCAAGATTGCGCGCAAAACGTGAATACTCGAATGTTATTCTAGAACTTGCGCGACCACCAGTGATAAGACTGGAAAGTTCGATGCATGATGTATATAAGACATTAACGGCAGTAGGGTACGCAATTGGGACTGGTTGGTTCATGATTTCCAGTAGAAAAGAGCGCTACAAGACGGGACGACGAAAGGACACAAGCCACGGCGCCAACTAACAACCAAATGTGTTTTATTCTAACAGTCCATATATATATATATATATATATATATATATATATATATATACTCCACCACAATCTCAAGAAAGCTGAGAAGAAAAAAAGAATAAAAACGATGATCAGCCTGCGCAAGGTGAAGATGTCAAGGTACCCGGAGATGCCTCAATTCTCAAGAACGTGGCTGATCTTTTCAAGCTCGGGCCTACAGTCTATGAGCACCCTGATTTGGGCAAAACGGAACTACTCAGCCTCGTGCGAACAGCCGCTGGTAAAGCAATGACAGAGGAACTGTAGCGGTGCATCAGGGAAGGAGTCGACTGCCTGCATCAGCGAGTTAAAAAAGGCAACACGTTAAGTTCCGCTCAGCGGTTGCCGTCCTTCGGGAAGCCGGCCTGAAGCTGGTCCTGTCGGATAAAGAAGGAGCATTCATCGTGGTGCCTCGTGGTCTGTACAAGGAAAAAACAGACGCGGCCATTAACGGCAACTTCAACGAAGTGAAATGAGTGGTCCTTACGAAAGTGAAAACAAGGGCTGTTCAGCTGCGCGAAAAAGCGGGACTTGCCAAGTTGGCATCATCCGTGAAGGCCTGCAAAGGAACCAGCCTCTCAGTGTTTTGCAGCGCCAGGCCAGGAATCACAAGGAACTTTCGTCGTTCCGGACCACCGTTTCTGAGCGCGGAACTTGCCAGCAAGAGGTTGGGGAGGACCCCAACCTCATAAGGACCCCAGGAACTCTTTCTGCCTACCTCCGAGATAACTGTCCTGTGGGTGTCTGCATTTTCTGTATGTATATATATATATATATATATATATATATATATATATATATATATATATATATATATATATATATATATATATATATATATATATATATATGTCAGCTGGTCCAGATGATATCCCTAACATATTCTTGCGTAGGTATGCCGAACCTGTTGCGCACATTTTAACAAACGTTTTTCGCCTCTCCTTCGAGAATTCCTTCATTCCTGATGATTCGCGTACGGCACGTGCACGAAAGGTGTTTAAGAAAGGGGATCGTCTCAACGTAGCAAACTACAGGCCTATTTCCTTAACGTGTACGTCATGTAAGCTATTAGAACACATAATCACACATTACATTACCACATTTCTTGAAGAAAACAGCTTGCTATCGCCATTACAGCACGGTTTTAGAAAAAAATTATCGACCACAACGCAACTAGTCACAACAATTCATGAGTTCACGTCGTCGCTCGATACGGGGAATCAAATTGATGCTATTTTTTTAGATTTCAGTAAAGCCTTCGATCTTGTCACGCATAGCAAACTCATTTCTAAATTGCATAATCTAGGCCTACCTGTTAACCTCATTGACTGCATCCGTTCTTACCATCATAATCGCAAGCACTATGTTAAAGTAAATGACTGCATGTCTGGTATTCTACCAGTATCGTCCGGTGTCCCTCAAGGCAGTGTTTTGGGACTTGTTCTCTTTTTAGTTTACATAAATGACATTGTTAAATCAAGAGACACATCACAAGTACACATAAAGCTTTTTCCAGATGACTGCATACTATTTAAAACAATTACTGCTCCGAATAACCAGAAATGCCTGCAATCCAACCTGTGTGCCATTTCTAAGCGGTGTGAAGAATGGTCAATGAAATTAAATAGTGATAAATCAGTTGTCATGCATATAAAAAATAATAAACACCGTTTTAATTATATGTATTCTCTTAACAACTGTTCTTTGACGGAGGTTGACGAATATAAATATTTAGGTGTCACAATTACAAACCGCTTAACATGGTCAAGTCACATTAATAAAACATGCTCATCTGCTTCTTGAAAGCTCGGTTTTTTTTAGGCATAAATTAAAAACGGCACCCTCAGAAGTCAAATTGTTGGCCTACAATGCTTTTATACGACCGAAGTTGGATTATGGTGGTGGTGTTTGGGACCCTCATTTAAAGAAAGATATTAGGAAACTTGAGATGGTGCAGCGGAAGGTGGTTCGCTTTAACTTTAACGCTTACCACAGAAATGACTCACCAACAACGATCATGGCCATTAATAACATCCCCACTTTACAATACCGAAGAACAGTTGCCCGGCTGAAATTTCTACACTCGCTTTATTTTCGTAAATTTAACATTCATCCAGCAACTTACATAAGAAATCGAATTTCATGGCAAACTAGGCATACACATGCTTACACTCTTGAACCTTACTTCGCACGTACTAATCTTTTCATGAATTCTTTTTTTCCTTGGACCATCAATGAGTGGAACGAGTTACCTTTTGAAGCGTTCGGTGATAACGATAATCCGGACTTTGATAACTATGTATCTTTTTCTTTTTAACAATGCAACACAAGCTCTCGAGACTGTCTCACAGTGCATTTGATTTGCATTCTCTAGTTACAATTTGCATTATCATGCTGTCATCTTAATTTATTTATTGTTCTGTGTTCTATTGCCTTATCATGTTTTTATTGCTTGAAATTTCTTTCCATTGAAGTTACATTGTGGATTACTTTTTATTATGCCCCCCCCTGCTTGGTCTTTCGACCGCAGCATGCTGTAAATAAATAAATAAATATATATATATATATATATATATATATATATATATATATATATATATATATATATATTATGAGGAATCGTTTTATTCGAGTCGAGCTCTAGCTTACACACGCTGATGATGATATATACAGGCGAAGAAGTTGTATAAATGATGGTGATACGTCCAGTTGACAAAGAAGAGTCAGTGACTGCGCTCACACTAATTCCCTCCCACGGTGGAAGCGGCCGCCTGGCCACGCGACAATATTAAGAATTACGTCGGGTATACGGCTTTAACCGAGAAACATGCACGATTTAATAATAATAATAATAATAATAATAATAATAATAATAATAATAATAATAATAACGTTTATTTACCATCAGTACAGAAATAATGATGGAGGGGGTGGGAATAAAAGCGACAATCCGCTTGACAGAGTTCTCACTCCCGTGAAGGTAGCAGCAGCGGGGCACAAAACAAAAAAAAATACAGTTCTATACATGTGTACAATGACAGTGATATGTATTAAACCAACGTGAGAAACGAAAAAAGAGCAAAAAAACACACACAGAGCATTACCACTTGCTCCTAGAAAAGAAAAAAAATCATACATATTCATAAATAACACTATATGTATATACACGCATACGCAAGCATGTATCTAGATACAAATATCCATACATAATCGCGCACATGTAGAGTCATTAAGAGAAAGAAAATAATAGAATAGGCTCAACTGCTGTAGGTGGATTTGAGTGAGGAAGATTCATTACTGATGTGTCTGTGCTAGAAATTTTCGTATTCCCAGGTTATCGATTTCCGGAAAACTAATGTGCGCGTCGATGAGCTGGATTTAATATGAATGGTAACTGGTAGTGGAGCATATGCCGTCCATAGTTCGTGCGGGTAGCCGGTATAATCCAGTGTGGTTTGTGGCGGTGTGGGTAATGAGACTCAAACAGTCTTAAAGAAGCGAGACCGCGTAAGCTGCCCTGGTGTTTTTTTAAATCTACTTTATACCTTCGTAATAGTCTGTAGTGGTATAAGTTAAAGATATTAAGGATGTCATATTGCACAAAAAGATCTCTTGTTGTATGTCCATAAGGCAATCCATAAACTACCCTTAGTAGCCGTTTTTGCACAACTGATATTTTTTGTAGATTTGATTTAGTGGTCGTGGCCCATATAAGTGCACAGTAATTTAGGTAGGAACAAAACAGAGAATTATACAGCATTAATTTTACTTTTTGGGGTAGTAGGGTTCTGTACCGCATAAGGAGACCAGCGACGCGGGATGTTTTTAGGAGGATGTGGTTGACATGGTCGTCCCACTGCATATTTTCTGAAAAGTATACCCCAAGTGATTTAAAAGACGACACTATTTCAAGAGCACTTGAATGATATAAAAGATTTGCGGAGACCGTAACAGGTTTATTCCTAGGATGGAAAATGATGGCTTTAGACTTTGATACATTGACGGTAAGCATGTTTTCCATCAGACCATTTTTCTAGCTTTCGCAGTAAGTGATTCGCTTGAGTGATTACGTCATTAGGATTCTGATTTGAAACAAATATACTTGTGTCATCCGCATATATTATAAAACGGGAAACTTTATCAATGGTTACGATATCATTAATATAGATATTAAAAAGTAATGGTCCAAGAATACTGCCTTGGGGCACACCGCAGACAACGCGGCGTAAAGACGACTTAAGTTGACCAATCTGAACATATTGAGTTCGCGACGACAAATATGACTTAATGAGGAGCAAGGCATGACCCCTTATCCCGTATAATTCTAGCTTCTGAAAAAGAATTTCGTGATTTATTTTATCAAATGCCTTGGTGTAATCCACAAATATTCCTAACACAATTTTTTTTGTTCAAAACATTCTAGTATATGTTCTTTTTGGTGAAGTAGGGCCAATTCAGTGGAACGATTTTTCCTAAAACCATATTGGGAGTCAGTGATGATGTCGTTGGCTTCACAAAATTTTTCTATACGTCGGAGGATAACTTTTTCAAGGCCTTTAGAAAAAACCGGTAGAATACTGATAGGTCGATAATTCGAAAAATCATTTATATCGCCTTTTTTGTGCAGGACGGTCACCCTAGCAATTTGCATACCTGAAGGAAACTGTGCAGATTGTAAACACAAATTATATAAATATGCCAGTACTGAGATATAACATCGATTGCATACTTGACAGGACGTATTTGAATATCATTATCATCGCAGGAGGTACTGTTGTTAATCTCGGAAAATATGTTTACTATTTCGTTTTTATCAACTGGTTCTAAAAACATGGTGGGTGATACCCTCTTAATGGATGGTGTAGGTATATGTACTTGTATGTTTGATTGTGCAGTAAAGTAGTCATTGAAGGCATCAACAAGAGATTTGCCTGCATATTCACGGCCATTCTGAATAACCTTCTCCAGTGGTCTTCGGCCATCATTTGAAGGATCCAGTGATCTAAGTTTTTTCCAAAGCGTATCGAAACGATTTACTGTGCATTCAAAGTGTTTCTCATAATAACTTCGTCTTGCCTTTCGAATGTCATTATTCAAATTATTTCTGTATTTTTTGAAGTCATGCAGCGCGGTAATGCTCCTACTAGTAGTAAACAACTTGTATAATTTATTTTTTTTCTCTGATGCGAGCATGTAATTCACGGGTTATCCAGGGTTTTCTTAGTTTTTTATGGGTTTTTCTCTCTTTGAAAGGAAAGTACTTTTTGTATATTGAAGAAAATTTCTCTAAGAATAGCCGATATGCAGTGTTCGTTTCACGTTCCCTATGTATATCGCTCCAATCTGTGTTCGATAAGTCGAGGCGGAATCTATCTAGTGCGTCAGGTGTTACGAGCTGGTAAAATTCCTTAGCCCGAGTTGCTTGTTTAGGAATTGCTTTTTTGCAGAAAAGGTATATGCCCAAGTGGTCACTCAGATTACAGCAAGTAACACCCGAATGTATATTTGACATGTCAATGTTGGTGATAAACAGGTCTAAAAGTGTTTCAGAGGTTGCTGTGATTCGGGTAGGTGCTTTAGTTGGAATGGTGAATCCGTAGGAGCGCAAAAGAACATCAAAATTAATGCTGTTAGAAGACGAGGTGAGCATATCAATATTAAAGTCTCCACTGATTAGGGCGTCATACTTATTGATATCAATAAATCTGAGGTAAGCTTCAAAGAAGTCAGGAAATGCACATATGTCACCTCCAGGTGGTCTGTAAAACGCTGATAGAACTGTATTATTTCGCATTATTATTGAAACAACTTCTACATCGGCAGAGCAGAAGCAAAATTCTTTGATGGCGTCAGACTCAATTTTTTCATTAATCAGAATACACACGCCCCCTCCTCGACGGCCATCGCGGTTTACAGCAAATGCTTTGTAAGGGGCTACATTAAAGCTGTCATTATCATCGAGCCAAGTTTCTGAAATCATTATGACATCAAGTGTGAATCCAAAGTCATCAAGTAGCATCTGAAAATAATTTCTTGTGTTGCTTATTGAACGAATATTTATATGGAAACACTTGATTACGTTCTGTTTGAGCCACCTCTGAGGAATGATGCTATGCATGTCATGGGGTAATAAAGACTGGTCAGGTATGACTAAAATTTTCAGATGCCGCAAGTGAACCAGTTGAAGAAATTGTCTTATCTGCAGTCATTACCAGAACTGATGAATAACAGCAAATTGCACACTTGGTAATACTCAATGTCATATTGCGCTAGAGTAAAACTTCCAGCTCTATCACCGCTGTGTTTATTATATAAATAATTGGCTGATTTTCTCTTCAAGCATATCTTAAGAGAGAAAGCGGAAAGGGCCATGGACATTCTATTGAAATGTAATATCGTACACTTTTCTGTTTTATAACCGGAGAGGACAAAGGAAAAACTGTCTCGCGGCAACGGTGGTCGGAGGGAGGCCTAAGGGGTGAGAGACGGTAATTAACGGGGGGATGTTTTTTCTATGACAGTGTAAGGTCCAATAAAGCGACTCACGACTCACGGAGTCCAGAGAAGAACTTCGTCTCCAGGAGAAAAGGGGACCGCACGGTGAGTCGAGTCGTAGCGAGACCTGCGAGCTTCCTGGGAGATGCCGGTGTTAATTCGGGCCAGAGGGCGGCGGTGCGCGAGGCGAGACAAAAATTGTTCTGATAAAGGGCGTGCTGAAGTTCCACGAGCCGAAAGGAAGGAAACGTCCAGAGTTACACTCGGTGAGCGGCCATGGACCAGAAAAAAGGAGAAAAGCCTGTGGTGCATTGCGTAGTCGTGTTATGGGCGAACATTACGAATGGCAAAATGGCGTCCCAGTTCGTGTGGTCGAGGTTGACGTACATGGCAATCATATCCGAGAGGGTGCGATGAAAACGTTCGGTCAAGCCGTTGGTCTGCGGATGGTAGGTTGAGGTCGTCTTGTGAATGGTGTTGGCAGTTCGCCGAACCTGATCAACAATAGAGGAAAGGAAGACTTTGACGCGGTCGCTGAGCAGAACACGTGGAGCTCCATGGCGTAAAAATATGTTGCGCAGAAAAAAAAAATCGGCAACTTCAGTGGCTGTACCAGCTTTTAGTGAGGCTGTTTCCGCGTAGCGAGTTAAGTGGTCAACAGCCGTCACAATCCAACGATATCCGTTAGAGGTGATGGGTAGGGGGCCGTACAAGTCTATCCCGACGACTTCGAACGGCAAAGCGGGACAAGGAAGAGGTTGCAGGAAGCCAGAAGGAGTAGTGGTGGGTGGTTTGCCCCGTTGACACTAAGCACAGGCACATATTTGGCAACGGCTGAAGAGAGGCCAGGCCAGGTGCAGCGACTTCGTATTTTGTCGTACGTTTTGTGATAGCCAAGATGGCCGGTTGTGGGATCATCGTGAAATGTTTCGAGAATTTCACGTTGTAGACAACGTGGTATAACCGACACCCATTTGTTTCCACCGACGTGATAAACGTAGCGATGTAAAACACCACCGTGAAGTTTGAATTGATTAAGTTGTCTACGAAGTAGGGCGTTCGGAGGAGCAGAAGCACCTTCCATGCGTGCTATAATAGAGCGGCAGTAAGGGTCGACGCGTTGATGCAACACAAGGACAGATGGGCAGCTGGATCTTAGCCAACTGAGCGCCGCGATAGGGTAAAACAGTCTCGTTGTGAAGCGGCGGCGGTGAGCGATCACGGCTGGGAAGAGGGCAGCGAAAGAGAGCATCAGCATCTTGGTGCTTCTATCCAGGCCTCTAGAAGACACCGAAATCGTACTCCTGCAAACGAAGCACCCAGCGACCAAGGCGACCCGATAAGTTATTTAGCGACGAAAGCCAGCACAATGCGTTGTGGTCGGTAACGACTGTGAATTGCCGGCCGTGGAGATATGGGCGAAATTTCTGTACTGCCCAAACAACAGCGAGGCACTCCTGCTCGCCCTATTGCAAAAACCAGCGCCCCCAGCGTGATACCAGTACGTTTTTTGGCGCTGGATCGCACTGGGAACACTGGTACACGCTGGGATTCACTGGCACTTCGGTGAGCGCACTGGGACAGAGCTGGGTCGCACTGGTAGGGGCGTTGGCTTGGCCGCTGTGACGCTGGCGCGTACTGGGAAGCGCTGGAAACGCTGGAATTTTCACTGGAGTGCGCTGGTGCACACTGGAGCCTGCACTGTTTCTTCCTATGCGGCATGCAAGTTTCTGTAGTGTATGCGGCGGAATGTTTCGGTATCTTTGAATATAGAATGTTTGATTCGATGGTATACCAATGGATGCTACCCTAACAGGCAGGCCCGTAGCCAAAAAAATTTTCGGGGGGGGCACTTGCTTGGTGAAAGCCTTGAAAAACACCGATTTGTATTATTTTTCCTCGGTAAACGCCCCCTTCCATCCGAATTTCGAGGGAAGGCCCGGGTCCCTACCCCCCCCCCCCTCCCCTGGCGAGGCGCCTGCTAACAGGTCCAAACATTTTCACAGCTTCTAGCTTGGCAGAGAAAGAGAATGATACGCGCAAGATATTATGTGAAATATGCGAAATCACCGTAATTTTTATTTTTCCCTTTGGAATGCAGAAAAAAAAATTGCGTTAATAACACAAAGGAGCCAACGTTAATTATTTTGCTTTTTAGCTTGCTTTTTTTTCTTATTCACGCAGATTCAATAACGGCGTTAATTTTTGCGGAGAACGTAGCAGCGATGAATGCACGTTTTGTGCATGCGCCGCACATATACCAGTCTGGCATCCGGGATGGGTTGTTGTAATGATTACATTTTGCAGTGCTTATAAGTCTGGAGGCGCCGGTCCTACCAGAAACAGCAAATCGTTACATCGCCGCACAGTTGGCGAGAAGAAATTGAGCTCTGGCTTCGCAACCCCACCCAACGGAGGCCAGAAAAACAGCCGCCGTTTGATATCACCACACCGGAAACGCATCTCTGGCACTGTTTGCCTTTCCACTTACTTCAGCTGAACTTTAGTTAACCATTAGAAATGTTCCAAAGCTTGAATGCAGAAATTTCAACTATCGCAACTCAGCTGCGCCGAGACCGGTCCTACCCAGCGAGACTCCCAGCGAGCGTTAGGCCTAGTCTGCCGGCCGTGTCCGTCTACATGTTACCGGTGCTTCGCGCTTTAAGTACACGCAATTCTAAAGCGTAAGAATGACTGTAAAGTACAGTTTGGACATTCGTTAACCTAAATGGACCATTTTTCCTTGTGTATGGTGTCCGCACAAGGAGCGATGACCATCGAAGCGACGCGCTTTCAGCAACGCACACAAGCTGTCACCAAAAGCTGCCGGCCGCGCTAGCCGGTACTTCTCGTGACTCGTATGTAAGAACGCATAATTGTCAGTCGGTAATTTGGTACGCCTTAGTGAACTAACGTAGTGTCATATTCCTTTAGCGCATTGTATTTGTATTTAGTTGAGCAGTTTCTTAGTTATGGGTATCGATAGAACTGCAAATATGTACACTGGCCCGCCCGCTGTACTGGCGTATCGTCGCTTGCGTGATAACACTACTCAATACTCAATGCGCGCCAGCTTGCCCGTACTCGGCTGACTGCTTCACAAGACAGACAGCGACATTACTACGATGCCCGCCACCGCGACGCAAACTTTTCGCCTGGGGCGCTCGTGCTCCTGTGGTCACCCTCTCGTCACGTGGGACTTTCGGAGAAGCTCCTTTCAAGATACACAGGGCCCTACCGCGTCATCCGTCAAGTCACACCAGTAACCTACGAGATTATCCTGGCCAATTCTCCTTCAAACCCTGCCGCGCCGTCAAGTGACATTGTGCACGTCAGCAGACTCAAGGCCTACTCCAGTGCATCTGACCCGTGATCTTGAACGCTCCGGGACGGTGCTTTTACCGCCGGGGGTAATGCTATGGGTAGCGATCAAAAGACAAGGACGTTGATGAAGACGACGACGATTTGGAGACTGTTGTGTGCCGCTGCCTTGGCTTAAAGTGCCCCGGTACTCTACCGCGAATACACTTGTTTACAGTCTCTCTCGTCTGCGTCTCTTCGCTTAACAATATACACACTTGTTATTCGAATTAGTCATCATAAAACCGCTATAAATGTTGACCAGTAGCAAGAGCGAGAAACGGCTATTAAAAAAATCGGCAGTAACAGCCAGCAAACAGTGCCTGCTGTAGGTGTATTTTATATTTTTCGTAGTGAACATGTGAATTCTTAAAGAAACTTAGGGTTCTTGCCATTATCGGCATGTAAAAAAAGGCCTCCTTCCCTTCCATTCCGCCGATTCGAAACTTGTGAAGCGAGCCATCGGACTCACCACCCTTAGCAATGCCCTTTCGCGGTCTTGCGTACATCAAATTGACCTCAGTTTCAAGACTCAAGTAAGAAGACAGACCGATGCCGGGTTCCCGCTCTCGCTCTTGGGTGACCTCGCTGCGACCTTGCTTAAGTCCCTACGGGGCGATGTGCACCCCCCAAAGAAATCAAGAGACTGGAAGAAGGCCAGTGTTATCCCCTACATTCACGGGGTTTCACACGGCATCAAAAAAGCAGCAGGACGGATGGGAGTCTCAGTCGTGTTCTCAGCCCCCAACAAGTTGGGCAGGATTTGCAAGCGCTTCAACTGTGAGGGACCAAAGAAGGCTCCGTGCAGCACAAAGCACGCGGTCCGTATGTGAAGTGCGCCGTGGATGTTGTGTATGAGGTTTCCCTGTCCTGCGGTCGAACGTGCATCGGCCAAACGGGGAGATGCATCAACACTCGACTGAGGGAACACGCGAACAATTTGAGCCACAAGCAGGGAAGCAACATGGCCTTTCATTGCGCTGGGTGCGTGTGTTCTCCGGATCTTTTATCTTGCAAGATTCTCGCTTGTTATCGCCAAGAGTTCACGCGTCTTATTTTTGAAGCCTATGCAATCATCAGTAAAGGCGACACATGTGTTAGCACAGCTTCGTTGTCACTAAGCAAGAAAGAGATTAGTTTTTTAGATGAAGCATCATAAAGTTGACGTGTATTTTACAGCTAGTGCTTTATTTCATTCATGATGAGTTCACCTTGTGAACATTATCACTTATTTTTTTTCTTTGTTATGGTGATGGTGACTGCTCATGCGCTGGAGGCCTGGTTTTTCTACCAATCGCCTTGCTGCAATAAAAACTTGTTGTTAGTAGCGCATCGTGTGTCGTCGCTTCTTGTCCCCGTTGTTAAAGCGCTGTTTTACGTTTCGTTATGCTTTACCAACAGGCCCAACGCCGATCACTTTTGTCGTACATTGAATCTGCCAGTATTCTGATCGCAGATCAAGGCTAGAAAAATACTCGGCGCCAGGCAACGAATCCAGTGCGTCGTCGACCCGTGGCAGAGGATAAACATCTTTGTGCGTTATTTTGTTCAGTGCCCGCTAAGCGACGCAAATACGTACTGTCCCATCCTTCTTTTGCACTAAAACAACTGGAGAGGACTAGGGACTCGAGGAAGGACGTATGATATTCCGTCGAAGCATATCTGAGACGTTTTCCTCGATGATCTTGCGCTCTGCCAGGGACACGCGATTTGGGCGCCGGTGAATAATTCGGGAGCCGTCAGTCTGAATGCGGTGAGTAGCGGCAGTCGTCACACCAAGGACAGCCGGATGTACGTGGAACAAAAAAAGATGTCGGTTCCATAGGTTGAGGAAATCTTGTCTCTGGCTGCTGTCAGATCAGGGCTTATGGTCGCGGACAAAGGTATGGAAGAGCTGAGTGGCGGCGAGCTTGACTCTGGTAGTTCTTGTTGACTCGGAAGGGCAACAATTGCGACGGGATGAGGGTCAACCGCGCAAGTCACTGTTGATCCACAGGGCAGCAATAATGGTTCAGGGGTTCGATTTAATGCAGTAAGGAAAAAACGAATAAGGCCTGGAATGTCTCAGAATACCTCGATGTACGGTATGGCCGTAAGGTAGTACGAGGACGTCGCCATTCACAATGTTCTTGGTATGAACGCTTATTATTGCTTCTCTGGATGGCCAAAGGACATAATATGAGGTGGTGACGAGGCGAATGCGCTCTTCTTGTTCAGGCAAAGAAGAGTCAGTGGCATTGAGATGGATGAGGCGCTGACGACAAGATATAAAAGCGGACGCAGAAGACAGGAAGTCCCACCCCAGAATGAGTTGGTGGGTGCACTAACAAAAAACCTCAACGACCATATGATGACGAATACCATCTACGAAAACACGAACCGTACATTCGGCGAGTGGGCGAGTAATGGTGTTCGTCCCGGCGCGAAGAGATGGGCCCCAGTAAGGCGTGGTCACCTTGCGGAGGCGAGAACAAAGGTCAGCGCGATTATTCGAAATGGCAGCGGCAGTATCCACAAGGGCTTCGACACGTACTCCTTCTACTAACACTACTAACAAGTTCGATGGTCGCTCTTGGAATTCGTGGAGGAATCCATGAATAGCTCCGGAACGCAAGTGCAAGAAACAAATAACATATTCATAAATAATTAGGCCCAATTGCGCGCAGTAAAATATTTTATATTCTTTATTTACACTAACTGCAATCATCATTCGGTGATTTCAGCAGGGTGGCACACAAAGTTAGTGTTGAACAAATGCTAGACTTGGACCGATAATAAATACAGGGTATTAAATATATAGGGCAGATACAAATTCCCACACGAAAGAAAGATACAGTAAAAATATATACACCTATTAAGAAGTACTAAAAGATCGCCAGCTATCCCGGTTTCATTATTTTAATATAAATTAATTTCTGCTACTACGCTCTTTTTTTCTTTGCATGTGATGAAATGTTGGCGAACTAGCAAAGTTTTCAATAATTTTGACATGAATTCATTTCTACCACATAGATCTCTTCTTTTACAGTTCATGAATTTAGGTTCAAAATTATTCAAGATAATAACCCACTCTTTTCCTTCCATCTCATCGAACAAGTTCGGAATAAGGGCCATCCTCTGGTATGTGCAACATTTATCTTATTTATTTATTTATTTATTTATTTATTTATTTATTTATTTATTTATACTGTGAGCCAAAGCCCGATACAGGATGGAGTACTAAAATACACTTCACACATCGTTCAAGACACAAGCACTACACAGTGAAATCAGGACAGACAACGCATCTGGCAGCTTTAAACCATACAGACCATACAGACCATACACCATACAGACCATACAGATCGTAATTCAAACAAAAGGCAAATCTAACCAAAAGTACAACGCGCAAAAGTATTCAAGTTTCACGCAGTAGTCACCAACGATGAGCAGAGAGTAACACACATGCAGACACTACACTCACGGAACGCTGTTCCATATGTATCAAAATTATAATAATCAAAGTCAGGAACTTTTTCAACATCACGTATAATTATTTGAACTCATGTCAAAGCATATATGCCGCTTATCACTGGGAAAAAAAGGAAGGTAATAACGCTTATATATGGTAACATGTAAGAACAATACGCCAGTACCATTTCTTCATATTGCTTTTTTAGCGCAAAAAACGACACCACAAGAAAGACGACGGGACACAGCGCACGTTCCACTCTTCAATCGTTTTCGGAAAGAGGGGAGTATTAAAGCATAGAGTTTCCTAAAATTAACTAGAGGGGACTCTGGCGCTGCGATCGTTCAGCCACGATGGGAATGATGGGTAGTACACGGATTTGCCTAGTCTTCGTGCTTCCCGGCTTCAAACGCAGTTGTGGCTTTGTTTATTGGTGCGTTTTCGTTCAGTTTCGGATAAAAGGATGGACCGTTGTGAACTTCGTGAGCATATTTGAATCGTGAGCCTAAAAAGGTGAAGGTGGTGAAGCGTAACTGCTAAACCTTTGTTGAACTTTGTATTGCGGCAAAGCGAATTCGGGCCATACGCAGCCAAAAGAACGAAGACTAGGCAAGACTAGGCAAATTTGTGTACTACCCATGATTCCCATGCTGGCTGAAGCGCCGTGTGTTGCAGCCCCCATCGACACTAGCGCCAGAGTTCCCTCTAGTGTATTTATAGGAAACTCTATGTATTAAAGGGTGTCAACCTTTGTAGGTATGGGCACAAATTGGTCCTGATGGCTCGATCTCAGAGACCGTGAAATACGTGACATTCTGTTTTGTATGTATCTGCGAGGGTTAAAGTTAAAGCAGCTGTGTTTCATTAAGTGAATGAATTTTAATCTAGCCACTTTTTGCCGCAATGAAAGCTGAGTCATTGCACTTATCACTCAACGATTTTCGTTCATAAAAATGTGCATGAACATTTTCTTTCACTGGTAAGGGTGACAAAGCCAGCCATCGCGATGGTAGAGAAGAAACTGTGTATTGGTCGACGCTGTTCTCACCG
>JALIZH010023060.1:0-15439 GCA_030522465.1 Rhipicephalus appendiculatus
TTTCTTTTCAGTCGACTCACATCGCTTTTCTTAAAACTAAATTTGACGTGCATATCCCTCAGTTAAAACAAATGGATGGCGGTCCGAAATATTCCGCGTGATCTCGTGCGTCATTTTACAAGGAGTCCCAAAAACGAGCAAGCTACCCGATCTTTCCTTTAAGCTTGGGAGCCTTCGAAAATATCGGCTTTTAAGTGCAGATTATTCATTCGTTATAGGCACGCGTGATAGAGGCATCTCAGTGCCTATCCCTCAGCCCAAATAGCTGCTACTGTAGCCCCAAAGTGCTATGTTTTACTACCGTTTTACTAGATTTTTCTTAGTTGTCCTTATTTGTGCACATAGCACTATGCTCCTTAATAACATCTCCGTAAATGTGATTAACTTTAAAATCGATATCATGTCATTGCTTCTTTCCTCAGTAAAAGCATATGACTGCCGGTGACTCGACGCCGTAATTGAGGCATGCCTATCATGATTCATAGCCAAACACATTCATTTATATCAGTACATTGTTTCCATTATCAGCCAGTACAATAATGTCCTCCAGTTACATTAGCCAGGGACACTCTATTATGAAGATTCCCTATCTTGAATGCTGCATAAATCGCAACCCAAGTGTTCACTTTCTGTTCCCATTTCACTGCACTTGATATGAAATATAAGCGAGAACACAGCCAGACCCCACCCTTGCTGATTTTCACCATACGAACGTCCATGTGAGTGCAACCTTATCTAACATATGGGAACATATATTCTTTAAACGGGGTCACTCTACGGTCCCATAATCATCAGGAACTGGTCCCAAGTTAAAGGGACACACAGATTTTGTCAGGGGTGCACCGTACGCAACGGGACACAACGGGACAGTTTTTTTGTGTGTTTCTGTGTGTTTGTTGTAACAGATATGTACACACTTTGGAACCAACTTGAGGTATCTTTCGATCGACTGGTATTGACCGAGAAGACGACATGACAACTTATAAAACAGGCGGAATTTATTGCATCTGGCAAAGTTATCGATCGTTTCATAGCTGACAAGAGTTCAGACACTCCGTAGAACGCAACTGTCTTGTTCTTGCCTGCAAGCAGGACCCGTTTTGACACCGCTCGTCCAAGCAGTCCTAGAACGAACGCCATTGGACTAGCGTATCGAAAGTTCATATCTAGTCGGCGCTGCAAACGAGCGAACAAACAACACAAAACTTGAAACAACAAGAACGAGGTCGTACGCCGGTCACTCTCCTCCTGCTCGCTCTCAGCACGAGCCGGAAGACGTGTCTTCATCCGAAGGCCGACGTTGCGGCATTGGTCGATGCAGCGCCCTCGTGCGGCTCTACGGTGCAACCCATGAACCGCTGCATCAACTTCATTGCTTTTGCTGGGAACAAACTGCGTCGGAAACGTAAAAGAAGGTGCGTGGTTGAGCAGCATCCATTATGGCCGTTAAGAAAAAGCATTCAGAAAATACTCCCATGTAAAAATGTGCGTAAGATTGAAGAATAAACACGCTAGACACTCATATAATCCATTTGAAAAAACCCGGCCACGCGGCCGCATTTTCTTATGAAAGCGACAATGCTTGAGGCGCGGAAACATAAATTTAAGTGTGCGTTAAAGAACCCCAGGAGGTGGAAGTTTTCGGTGCACTCAGCTACGGCGTCCCTTATAATAACATAGTGGTTTTCGAACGTTAAACCCTACATAATATTATTATACATAGTTCAATTGGACTGATCTATTTTTTAAAGTAGATTTTAGCATTTTAAGGAAATAATTTTATATAAGATACCCGAGTTATATGAAGAAAAGCTAAAATTTCAAAATTTCACAAGAGAAGCTGGAAAGCAATGTTTAATATTCAGTTTGGGCAGACTTTTTCTGACTCATTCACTCGTGTTTCACACACTTTTAGTCGAGGTTTTTTGCTGTACATGTGACCCATTTGAAGCTCGCTTTCAAGATATTTTCTTATAACTCAAGAAGCACCGTTGAGTGAAGAACGCGAAGTGTCTACATGAAGCTTTCTCTGGTACAAGGCTGGTGTTTTCTTAACCGTTGCTTGCGGTTTGATGGGCTGCAACGCACAAAAAATATAAAAATGTTCCAAGCCTTCGTTCAGTGTGATGAAAAGAGGTTTTAGAGAGTGTACTGCAAGAACAAATAATTGATTCACATTGATAGAATATTTTTCCCTTCCGCGTAACTACATGTGACGATAATGTCGACATTCATGCAATTTTATGGATTTTGTTGGAGCCTGCAAAGTAGTTCAGCAGGAGTGTTTTTAGTGACACGTTGGAATGCAGTTGTTGCATGACTGTTGAGGTTGGATTTAACAGCTCAGAAATTATCGTGCTTTTTACGTTACAAATTATACAGGGTGTTTCAAGAAATGGGTTCAATATTTTTTAAAATTCAGGAAAACGCGATATTTGCTCGCTGTCTTCCTCAATTGCTTTTAGATGTGAAGCATCTTATGGCGAAGCTTAATCCGGTGGTGGTGGTGGTGGTGTGCCGCGTGGCCTCCCTTACTGCGCATGCGCAAACCCATTAAAAAAATTAAAAAATACCTCCTCTCCCCTCTAGGCATCCCTGCCCGCGGCATCCTCACTCCCACTGCGCATGCGCGTCCCCCCTTCTCTCTCCTCTCCTACGCTCCCCCCCTCTCTCTGGCCTCGCGACGCCGACCTAGGCAGCGTCTGCTAGCGAGTTTCTTGTTTGAAAAAAATTGGCCGCGTATCTGCGTGCTTCGCTGCAAATGTCATAGAAATACGATAGTCTTCTGCCGGTCGTACTTTATGAGTCCTGGTCTCATCCGCGGCCACCTGTGATGCTGTTCTCGACCATTTCCGTCCTGGCATGACCAAGCGTCTTCTCGCGGCAAGCGCCGTGTTTTTGGCACCGTGTAAAAAGCTGAGAAGTCGCGCAGAGCGACCACGAAAGGATACTCTTGTTTGCAGCGACGAGGGCAGACTGCGCCAGCTATCGCGCGTCGGATGAAACACGCGGCACTTCGCGCGACCTCGGAGCGACGGCTCTTCGCTTTTGCGAGGCAGCCCGCATTTTCAGCGCAGCCTAAGAAACACTAGGGTCTTTAGAATTAAGTACCTATGTATTTTCTATAAAAGAACATACCACTTAATACTTCCGTATTGTTGTTGCGCCTCAGATATGCGTAATATTTGCTTTTTGATCGACAATGTCCACAAGTATGCACGAAAACGACTGTTCAAGTTGGCTGGGCGTTCAGAAAGTAGTCAAACTTTGGCCGAGTAGCTGAATCGGATTACGGACAGAAAGACAGACGGGCAGACAGACAGACCAAAATTTCTTCGTTGGAGTATCCCAAGAAAGACTATCGTCTTTAAAAACCGACTACTCGCTCTGCACAACCGTTCACTGGCCACACCGTATATATGGCACTGGATTTTGATCTGCAAGGTGGTGCCGGTGGGAGATTTCTCCTGTGCGTTGTTGAACAATACAAATTCGCACCGTGCGCATTAACTAAAAGCGGACTGCGGGTCTCTGTGTCCAGTCGGAGTCTTCTGTCTCTCATTGCCCATTAGCAGCGATTGGCATGTTCCAGTAGGAAACACCACTCCATCACTGCGTGCTTTGCGCCTCCCCAGTTTTCTCTCCTGCGCAACGGTGCGATGAGCGCCAGCGTCAACGCCGCCACCAGTGTAAGCGTTAGCGCCCGCTGCTTCACATCTACACATGGTTCCCTTTAGCGGGAGTAGGTGTAATTTTTTTCTGTAGCGGCAGGCATCTTAACATGGTTGAAGACATGATTTGGGATAGTAATTAAGAAAGTTAAATTAAATAACTTTTTAATTAGCGGAGTTAGGCGGTTAAGTCAAATGGGAGAATTGAAGTCCTTCATGCGAAGAACCCGTTTCAGCTTTGAGATTTCAAGAAAGCGGCCTCTAGGAATAATTGCGAAGTAATAAAATTCCCCCCAAATTGAGCGGCGAAACCGAAACGCGACAGAGCGCAACTGCCATATTCGTCTGAGACGTCCAGAATGACTGAACGTCGTTATATCAGCCATGAACTGACTTCGTTGTGTAGGTGTGTGGGCTGCGCTTGCAGTAGTAGCACGCATGACGCACATGCGTTGACGAACGGGGAAGAAATGCAGCTCTGTAACCGCTGTCTTGAACAGTGACGTCATTCTAGTCGTCTGCTTGTTGCGCTCATCGGTGCTTCAGTTTCGGTTTCGCCGTTGAATTTGCCTGAATTTCATTACGCTACAATAATTAGGTAATACAGGCCGCCTTTTCTAAATCTCAAAGCTGCGATATGTTTTTCGCATGAAGAATATTAATTCTCCCATTTGACATAACCGCATAACTTTACTAATTAAAATGGTAATTAATTTAGTTTTCTTAATTACTGCCCCAAATGACGTCTTTAACCATCTTAAGATGCAAGTTGCTACAGAAAAGGGAATTGTGAAAACAGCGAGAAAATATCACAATTTGCAGATTTTTTTGAGGATATTGGACACATTTCTTGAAACACCCTGTATAACGTGTGACGTGTATCATGTACACATTGATTTAATAGAGAGAAAGCAAGCTACAGCCGCTTTGCCTGCAGTGTTTGAAGCCCCGTTGTCGACCACAAACGTGAGGTCAAGAGAAGGGGGAATCGACTGTAGGTACGGATCCCGCCGAAACCAGGTCGTTTTCTCGTCCCATCTAGTTGCTTTCCATTTATGTCGTAATTGCTAAACTACAGATGAAAATTACAAATAGTGCACCTGATGCCTTCCTTGCCCTCTCTGTCTGTTGAAAAGTGCGAGGACAAAGCGCACACAAGAGCTACCTTAAGCAATTGTACGTCTGAACTAAAATCAGTGGTTTACTGCACACACGGCACGTCGGCAAGGAATGACAGCAATGCTTCTCCCTAAGAACAGAATAAGAAATTCTGACAGTGTTACATGCTCAAGCAGAGAAGCTGAACGAGACATAGAGGACCTTCTTTTACACTGCTAAAATGATCATGCTCCTCGTAAAACAAAATTTCCAAAAGCTAAGTTCTTTGGATAAACTGACCCTGTCAACAGAAAAAAAATTCGGGTGCATGACCAGCCGGAAATTTTCAAAACACTGCTGCGCACGTTTTAGTGCAACTTTTGCAGGAATCAAAAACATCAGAAAGGTACTAAATCAGGTTAACACTGTTCGCGTTATTGCTAACCGCTATGCATTGCTGCATGATACATGTATTTTTGTTTTAGCATCGAATTCTGTGTGAAATCATAACTATTTCAGTTAGAGTGCGGCACTTAAGAGACAATTCCCAAGTTACTTATGATCGAGTATGCCAACATCTTAGCGAACTTTTATGTAATGTGTGGACATTTCAGTTGTGTCAATACACGTGTTTTGTTTAACTTTTGTGTTGTATGGAGACCTTATCGTATTCAGGAACTGGGACTGAGTGCGTCGGTGTTGTACTGTGAGCCTTTGGACAGTTTAGTGTTCGTTTTCTTCGCGACGACAACTACTCTGCAAAAGAAGCGGAGTAGCCGGCACCACGCATTGGCACGAACCTCTCGATACATACATCTAATAAGAAAAAAGTATGGACAGTGCCCTGATTAACAGGTTGCCCCGTTGTTGCGCATTCAAAGATTTTCCACTTTTCCGAAAAAAAACACCCAGTTGAGTGAAACATTTGAGTGAGGTTGACGCTAAAAAATCAGAGAGCATAGGGAATGGGTTTTACTGCAGGCAGCAAACCGAGGTAATATTTTCCGATAAGATACAACCAACACTTTTCAATATGTTTATTTGACTCAACAAAACTGAGACAAAAGCGTAAAAGGCTGTGCCGAATCATTCTCGAAATGCCAAGTCGATGTCTGGGTTGTGGATAATCCACAGAATCCATTTAAATTTTATGATTTTTTTACGCCTACATAAAAACATTTTTTTGCTGTGAATGGCGTCTCGGCACTGTGAGGTCACCATAACATGCACAGTGAACGAAACAGAAGAATTTGTTTAGAGCTAATGCTTTGAAAAATGGTGATGTTATATTGTGTAGTGAATAAGCAATTTGTACTCACAACATGAGCCGATGCATAATGAGGATCCTGTGCGGAATGACAACTTCGAGCTCTTCCCGAAGAATCGCGTCCAATGTCCGGTCGGCGACGGCCTTTGTTTCCAGGATGGGTGCCAGCCATGGAAATCTGGAACGCATTTAACGCACAAGCAGTAAGAATGAGGCAACACGGCATCTTGTCTTTCCTGGTATGCAGAACGCCAACTGAGGGTGGCACTCACAGATCGTGCAGTGTTCTTTTCACCGTGTGTCGTCTTCTGTTATTTTGTCTCACTGTCTCTCATTATGCACACCATGCGAACAAAACTTATCAAGCCTTGCTGAAGTTTACGTTTCAAACGAATCAGGGCCCAAATAGACACAAAAAGAAAACGACTGATGCAATTTTTCGTAACACAAGTTTTTAGAACAAGAGGCTTTCTGGCCAATGACTATGAGCGCTGACGATAAGAAGTTTTATGCATTCAGCCCCTGCTGCATTACACTACACGGAAAGCTTAATCATAATACCACGTGACAGAATGGATGAAAATTTATCGAAAAAGTTGGATCCAGTCGCATGAGTTGCTTTTTCAGTGGGTGGATCGCGTTAAAAGTGTCGCGTTATGAACCCTTGCCTTATCATGACACAACGGAATATCGGTTGACTATTATACATCCTGTGCTACGCACGGTAGCCGTCAGCAAAAACTTCGCAAATAAGGAAACAGATCTGACGAAGGCTGTTATCCTAACAAAATCGCAGCCAAATGTGTATACACAAGCGCATTGCGGCCAAGAGTGTAGCTCCACAGCATAAATATATCGAGGCGATTATTAAGAGGCACAAGGATTTTGTTGTTGTATTTGTCGGATTTTGCCGCGCGACATGTACTACGCTTGTAATAGTATACCATGCACTAGGAAGCATTGCGGTGTCCTGTTGGGTATCCCAGTGATGATGTACATGTATATGACATAAAAACATTTTCGGACTGAACAGAATGTCCTGTTTGTCCAGACCGACCAATAAAGTAAGATGTGCTGGAAAAAGAATCCTTGGTATACTTCATGTATAACTCAAATATCCTCATATTCATGCGAACTGTAATATCGACGCCCGCTAGCCTTGGGACAGCGGCCTGGGCCAGCTCCTTCGGTACTGTGCAGGTATGAGTGCGGAAAATACGAAATCTCCCGAAGACTGCAAGATACGAAGAGGAGGAATAAGCGTTTGTTTTCAAAAATAGCGAGAAAGGTCTTTCTTCGCACGAGGTAGGTGGTTTTCTCCGTCCAGAAAGCAGTTCCCTGATGCCGCGTTCCATATGGCTGGTTCCCCAGACCATGATATTTTTCATGACGGTTCTTGTTCTCCTCAATGAGGCTACATAACAACGCTTTCAAAACTGATTGCAACACATCGAAATGTTTATGTTCGGCAAAACTAGTGACTACAACGTTCCCAAGAGATATACAAGAGTAAAGTGTTTCATACCATAAGATAGAAAAAGAGAGAAGCGCAAAAAAAAAATAACTAAAATGATTACATTTGCCAAAACGGCGATGTAGACACATCGTAATGCTAAACGTATAAAATTTGGTGCAAGTCAACACACCGAAACAATTTCTGTTCTGGCTGAAGTAAAATACTTCCTCGCAGAGGAAATTTGCAATGTAAACTTAATAGCCATACTGGAGTGTCTGTGAAACAAAGCATAACTTCTCGGACGGCACACTTATAACGGACTCAAAACTAATATGCAACACTTGGGTACATGTACCACTAAATTTCGACCGTGTTTCAGCTTCCGTGTTCGATAATTTTGCCACCTAGGCTGTTAAAACGATGATGGGTTAATTTATACATACATTTCTCGATGTATATTATCATGCCATCAACTATTTTCATTTGATCATTGACTTCGCATTACAATATGTAAATAATCGGCACTGGTATGCTGATGCACGTGCGAAACACATTTCAGATTGTTGTAAGCGCACTAACCATTTTGTGCTGCATCTATATGAAAATCGAATGTAATTCAAACGGTATGAAATGAAGGCAAGGATGCACGAGGCTCGTATAATAACTGCATGCACACGATGGGCGCTAAAGTAGGCCCTATAGGCAATGGGATGAGTATCACTAGTAAGCCGCTATAGCCCTGTCTGCTTAGAGAAAAGACAATGAGCAAATTAAAACGCAACATAGTTCTGACATTTGCGAATTGGACGTGTTCCTAGCTCATCTCTTCTAAAAAAAATTGCCATAGTGTCTCAGCCAAAGTAATTGCAGATGCTCTGATGAGAGCGCTGCATTCTATGTAAAGATCGTCTTGACACGATCTAGCACACAACGTCAGAGTGGCCATCAATATGAATAATTCTCAGCGTCTTTTCGTCTGGGTGGGCAACAAGGGCGCCAAGGACGCTCGAATAAGGCGCGAAAGACGGTGAAATCCCTTCCAGGCAGAACAAAACGTGGATCGACGCAGCGAATTGCTTGCTCGCGAATATGTTTAGAGTGGAGGCAGTCCTTGATGCCATGGTCGCAGTTTCCGAATTAGTAGCCTCGACTGTTCGTCGCAGACATTCAGATTTGGCGGCGCCTACGGCGCTGGAGCAAGCAACTCCCAGGATAGTCGCAGGGTCGTGGCGTGAATCATGTCATCTGCCATGCGCACGATGACCACAATGATGAGAGTAGGTCGAAAAGACGGTAGCAACACCGTCGAACCAACAGGTACCTGCACCAGGAGCTATCAGGGTAGGCTTGAGATCACGAAGGAGCGGCTCCGCCATGACATTCGCCGAATCGTGATACAACGTTGTGACGACACCGTCGTTTTTGAGCTTTCAAAATAGGTCACATTACGTTTGACTTTCAGAAGCTTCGGTTATAGAGAAAAGGACGAGCCGCCGTCCCCATGGTGAAGCATTCCATTCGACCTCTTGACCTCTTCTTTATTCGAACACGCTACTAATAATGATGATGCCGCAACTCCTCGTCTTTTACATAGTTTTCAACATCGGTTACGACGCTCGGAACCCAAAAACAGGAAATCCAGCCGCTGCTTATTGTTGATGCGACGATAGCTCCAGTAATGTCCTATAACGGAAACGCTTCAGGCTGGCGGGTGTACTTCTAGACCTGCACACACAAGTGACAACGTATCAGAGGCTACGCGAAAGGCGTATACGATCCATGATGTCTATCGGCATATGATCACAATGAACGTTGGGTAAGCCAAGACGTTTCATGCGGCTAATCCTTTTAGGGGCGAAGCTCCTTAGGGTGTGGGTCTGTCCCTCCTTTGTAGTAGTAGTAGTAGTAGTAGTAGTAGTAGTAGTAGTAGTAGTAGTAGTAGTAGTAGTAGTTGTTGTTGTTGTAGTAGGTAGGTAGCCATGTATAGTGGAATGTACGCACTCCACGTGATAAAGATGACGATGACGCAGTATAGTGGAATGTACCCACTACACGTGATAACGATGACGATGACCCTGATGACCATGAAGTATAAGCGCGTTCCAGACCACGCATTCTCTTTCTGCCATGGATGAAAACGATCGAGCTTCGCCCACTCATGATCATTCACTTCGTGGATATGGCGTGATTTTAGGGGCGAAGCTCCTTAGGGTGTGGGTCTGTCCCTCCTCTGTAGTTGTTGTTGTAGTAGTAGTTGTAGCTGTAGTAGTAGGTAGGTAGGTAGATAGGTAGATAGCCACGTATAGTGGAATGTACCCACTCCACGTGATAAAGATGACGATGACGCAGTATAGTGGAATGCACTCACTACACGTGGTAACGATGAAGTATAAGCGCGTTCCAGTATAGTGGAATGTACCCACTACACGTGATAACGATGACGATGCCGCTGATGACCATGAAGTATAAGTGCGATCAAGACCACACATTCTCTTTCTGCCATGGATGAAAACGATCGAGCTTCGCCCACTCATCATCATTCACTTCGTGGATATGGCGTGATTTTTTTCTTTCTGCGCTGGTTGGAGGCATTCATGTGCCTACCAACGCACGTCGGAGTTTCTGCTCGGTCATACAAAGTGCGATGCAACAACATGCGGTGTAGCAGGAACTCGGGGGTGGCTTGAGGTGTGTAATGTCACAAAGTTTCACCGCCGATGCTTAATGGCAAAAATGAGCGTGAATCACCCCCTCGACCAATCGCAAACGATGGTGTCCGAGAACAATAAGACCGCCATTTCACAGAGTGCGAGCAACGATAATGTGAAGCGTAAAGCAACATGTGACACTGCCGTAGTCCCTTTGATGAGCAATGTACTTGTGAAATCTTGTTGTGCAACCATCAAACACAGCTAAGAAGATTAGAGCTTCATTTTATCGTCTGTAATAGTCCACTCTCTTGATCTACTCCATCTTAGAGCTTTTTCTTATTCCCCTTGAAGCTTCTATCATATCAGCTATTGTATTTAACCGGTAGCATGACGGAAGAAGAAAAAACTTCCCCATCTCCCGCTAAAGGGAACCATGTGTGCATGCGAAGCAACGGGGAGATAATTTGAGCGGGAGGAACGTCGCCACTCTCATTTCACGGCAGCGGTCCGGGCGCTCATCGCGGCGCTGCACAGGAGAGAGAATGAGGCGCGCGCGCTCCGTCATTTTCACACCGCGGAACTACCGTGGCGCCCCCCAGCGGAGTATGCAGCTGTCACACCACCTGTCGTGCGCGCCGCTCCGTAGATGATTCCTAGAGGAAAGGACGGGGGGGGACCGTAGGAGACGAGAGAAAGGGGGGGAGGGGACGTGCATGAGCTGTGGGGGGGTGTGGGACGCGGGAGCCGCTCCGTAGAGTAGAGGATTCCTAGAGGAGAGAGGGGGACGGGGACGCGCATGCGCTGTGGGACGCGGGGGGCCGCTCCGTAGAGTAGAGGATTCATAGAGAAGAGAGGGGGAGGGGACGCGCATGCGCTGTGGGCATGTAGGACGCGGGCGCCGCTCCGTACAGTAGATGATTCCTAGAGGAGAGAGTGGGGTTGAGCGTAGGAGAGGATAGGGGAGGGGACGCGCATGCGCTGTAGGGGGTATGGGACGCTTCGTAGGGTAGAGGATCCCAGAGGAGAGAAAGGGGGTGAGCGTAGGAGAAAGATGGGGAGGGGACGCGCATGCGCTGTGGGACGTGGGAAGGAGGGACGGACTAAGCCCCCTCCAAACACCTGCAAGCAAGATCAAGGAATGGGGTCAACCTGGGCGACAGGCACCACCTGCCTAGCCATTGCTAAGCAGCCTCTCTGTGCTCTCGGCCATGACTCTGATGACTGTAATAGTCGTTGACGGCCTTCATATTACCACAGTGTTCTGGTTCGCATAATGGGTGCTTCCCTACTTCATGAAAGTGGCCGGACGCGGGACGGGGGAGGGACAGACAGAGCCCCGAGCATAAGATGCTTCGCATCTAAAAATTCCTCATCTCCCGCTAAAGGGAACCATGTGTGGATGCGAAGCAGCGGGGAGATAATTAGCTTCAGCGGGAGGAACGTCGCCGCTCTCATTTCACGGCAGTGGTCCGGGCGCTCATCGCGGCGCTGCACAGTAGAGAGAGAATGAGGCGCGCGCGCTCCGTCATTTTCATACCGCGGAACTACCGGGGCGCCCCCAGCGGAGTATGCAGCTGTCACACCACGTGTCGTGCGCAGCGCTCCGTAGAGGATTCCTAGAGGAAAGGGCGGGGGGGGGACCGTAGGAGAGGAGCAGGGGACGTGCATGCGCTGTGGGGGTGTGGGACGCGGGAGCCGCTCCGTAGAGTACAAGATTTCTAGACGAAAGAGGGGGGAGAGGACGCGCATGCGCTGTGGGGATGTGGGACGCGGGAAGGAGGGACGGACTAAGCCCCCTCCAAACACACGCAAGCAATATTAAGGAATGGGGTCAACCTGGGCGAGAGACACCACCTGCCTAGCCATTGCTAAGCAGCCTCTCTGTGCTCTCGGCCATGACTCTGATGACTGTGATAGGGTTGACGGCCTTCATATTACTGCAGTGTTCTGGTTGGCATAATGGGTGCTTCCCTACTTCATGAAAGTGGCCGGACGCGGGACGGGGGCACGGGGGGACGCCGGACAGACATAGCCCCGAGCATAAGATGCTTCGCATCTAATAAAACATTGCCACACCGATACCTGACAAGGCGTCGCTTGCATGCCCACTGGATCCGTGATGTAACCCGACGCACTCACGCAGTATGAGGTAGAATTCAGATAGAAAATCACTGCATAGTCCGATACAGCTTAAAAAATTCCACATCTCCCGCTAAAGGGAACCATGTGTGGATGCAAAGCAGCGGGGAGATAATTAGCTTGAGCGGGAGGAACGTCGCCGCTCTCATTTCACGGCAGCGGTCCTGCACAGGAGAGAGAATGAGGCGCGCGCGCTCCGTCATTTTCATACCGCGGTACTACCGTGGCGCCCCCAGAGGAGTATGCAGCTGTCACACCACCTGTCGTGCGCGCCTCTCTGTAGTGGATTCCTAGAGGAAAGGACGGGGGGGACCGTAGGATAGGAGAGAGAGGGGGGGGCGTTGTGCATGCGCTGTGGGAATGTGGGACGCGGGAGCCGCTCCGTTGAGTAGAGGATTATTCCTAGAGGAGAGAGGGGGGAGAGGACACGCATGCGCTGTGGGCATGTGGGACGCTCCGTAGAGTAGAGGATTCCTAGAGTAGAGAGGGGGAGAGGACGCACATCCGCTGTGGGACGCGGGCGCCGCTCCGTAGAGTAGATGATTTCTAGAGTAGAGAAATGGGGTGAGCGTAGGAGAGGGGACGCGCATGCGCTGTGGGGGGTGTGGGACGCGGGGGGCGCTCCGTAGAGCAGAGGATTCCTTGAGGAGAGAAAGGGGGTGAGCATAGGAGAGAGAGGGGGGAGGGGATGCGCATGCGCTGTGGTGGTGTGGGACGCGGGAAGGAGGGACGGACTAATCCCCCCTCCAAACACATGCAAGCAAGATTAACGAATGGAGTCAACCTGGGCGACAGACACCACCTGCCTAGCCATTGCTAAGCAGCCTCTCTGTGCTCTCGGTCATGACTCTGATGACTGGGGTAGGGTTGACGGCCTTCATATTACTACAGTGTTCTGGTTCGCATAATGGGTGCTTCCCTACTTCATGAAAGTGGCGGGACGCGGGACGGGGGACGCGGCAGGGACGGACATAGCCCCGAGCATGAGATGCTTCGCATCTAAAAAAATTTCCCCCATCTCTCGCTAAAGGGAACCATGTGTAGATGCGAAGCAGCGGGGAGATGGCTGGCTTGAGCGGGAGAAACGTCGCCGCTCCCATTTCGCGGCAGCGGCCCGGGCGCTGATCGCGGCGCTGCACAGGAGTGAGAATGAGGCGCGCGCGCTCCGCCAATTTCAGGCCGCGGAACTATCGTGACGCCCCCAGCGGAGTGGGCAGCTGTCGCACCCCCTGTCGTGCGCGCCGCTCCGTAGATTAGATGATTCCTAGAGGAGAGAACGGGGGGACCGTAGGAGAGGAGAGAGAGAGGGGGAGGCGACGCGCATGCGCTGTGGTGGTGTGGGACGCGGGCGCCGCTCCGTAGAGTAGAGGATTTCTAGAGTAGAGAAATGGGGGGGGAGCGCAGGAGAGGAGAGAAGGGACGCGGGACAGACAAAGCCCCTGCAAGCAAATGCAAGCAAATGCAAGCACCCAGCCCAGAGCATAAGATGCTTCGCATCTAAATGTCACAGTTTTGCCACAAGGCGAAGTAATGAATGCGATAGCAACAAGTTGGACTGTCAACCGACAAAGGTCATGCAGGACGAAACGTGCAGCGCGCTGCTCACGCACACATGACGCACGAAAAAACACGCACAGGACGAGAGCGAACTAACAACATTCACAGGTCGACACTTAACGCGCTGCTCAAACAAAAAACGATGCGCGAAACGTATTCACAGGTACAGACGAGCGCGAACTAACAAGTGTCACAGTTGTTACTTCGCTGTGTATGAAAAGCGTGCTCTTTTCGCAAACGGGGGGACTGCAGCGAGCGAAGTGACCTTCGTGCGCTCGGTAACTACAACGCAATCGTTCCGCCGAAAGCCTAAGGCGTACTATGTACTATTCTCCCGACCGCGAGATAAGCGCGCGCATGCACGGGTGTCTACCGCCACCGGGCAAAGTACGCGCCGGAGAGGAGCGCCTGAGAGCGCGCGTCGCGACGAGTGGGGGGCCGACCTAAAGCCCCGCGTAGTGCGCCCTCTGCGCCATCTCGCCGGTAATGCTGAAAACACACTGGAAACACGCTTTATATAAATGCTTGCCGTTTCAACGTTGAAAGACGTGCGCTTTGGTGGCTCAGCGGTTAGCGCCGAGCGCTGCAGAGCGAGAGGTCCCTCGTTCGAAGCCGCGCGTCGGAAACATTTTTCAGAATTATTTTTCTTTGTGGCTTTTATAAATATATAGATATATATATATATATACGGGACATGACGGCGGCGGCGACGTCATGTCCCGTATATGTATATGTATGTATGTAGCTGCTGTCAATGTCGAAGGGAGTGGAAGGTTGGTTGTACCTGCCTTGCCTCGTGGTTGTCGCCGCTTTCCAAAAAATGAGGACTAGTCCTTCTCTTGATAACAACTGACTCTATATACATTGACAGCAGCTAAGCAGCTGAAAGAGCTCTGCTCGGTAGAAGAGAGGGAGTGGGTAGAAGGTTGCGTTTACTCTTGGCATCTGCGAAAGCCTCATCCACGGCAGGCTTTCACAGATGCCAAGAAGCCTCCGCCGCCATCGTCTTCTCCAGCAATATTGTCTGAGATTGTGCACACTTCAAAACGTAGGTAGAAAAAGTAGTGTGCGCGATATTGGGCAAGGCAAGATGGTAGAATTGAAATAGGCGGAAAAACTTCCGCAACTTTCAGATAGATGTAAGGCGTGTGAACGACCGTGGAGCCCTTACTTTTTCCTACGAAGGATGGTCGCCCTCAGGGGTTTAACAATGATCAGAGACTGGGATGCCAACGGCGAAAACATGTGTCCCGGTTAACGAACTGACTGTGTTCATGAAGCTGTACAATGATCGTGTGCAGAAGGGAAAGATACTTTCAAAAGATGAATTCCGAATTAGTCGGTCGGCATATGAACAAACTCAAGTTAACGACTAAACTATATCCTGAACTGGTGAAGCGTCTTTGTGATGTTTTTGTGCTCGAAAGACATTTTCGAGCCCAAACAGGCCATATGGCATGTTAATGGCACTCTTCAAAGTAAAAGCAGGTTCTGCCAGGACATAACGATAGGACTTAACAAAATTGAAGGACACTTTGTAAATTCCAAAGTGTGTTCCGCGAAACCCTGTGCCCATTCCACTGGGAGTGTCATGCTGGGA
>JALIZH010023061.1:0-27500 GCA_030522465.1 Rhipicephalus appendiculatus
TAGCAAAATATGGCACATAATTTTAAAATCTATACTGAAATAGACATTTCACTGGCGTCCTTTTGTACCGCTTTTCAGTCGCGTCGAATCACAGTTCTCCTTGCAATAACTTGTCTTTCCGAGTGTCGACTTTTAAAACGAAAGTTCTACTACTCCATATCACATCGCAATTGCTTTGAACGGCCGAAGCGCACGCTCAACGCAAGGCGCGTTCGGCTGGCCTTGGCAGCAAAACATACTGGCATGGTTCGAGACATATGCCACAGAAGAAACGCCAAGCCTGCGCGGATAGCGCACTACACTCACAGCGAATGCTGAAAGAGCGGCATTTCTAGAACCCGTTGCAAACCCTCTTAGGGCTACTAATACAAGTACGCTGGCAAGGGAGCCTCTATGTCATAAATGGATGCAGTGGCTGATGACGATGAAGAGTTATGGCTGAACTATTTGTAATCGGTTGGAAGCAATCAACGACCCATTCGTTACGAAATTCGTATTGTGTGACGCCTGATTACCCTATTCGCACTGTATGATGCCTGGTTGTTTATTTACTCTTCTGCCACGCTATATTACGTATGCCAACGTGGCTCCTTCCCGACATAACGCTTGCATAGGGTCTTTTTCCGAAACACTAACGAGCACCCGCATGGCTCTGAGGTAGAACACCGGCCCATCCCAGGGAGTACCCAGGTTCGAATACCATTCCATCTTGGATATTTTTTTTCTACTTTTGTTTTGTTTTCTTATTTCAGGTGACAGCAGTTAGGTACACTGATTGCAGCGGCAGCGACGGTGGCGGCGGCGGCGGAAAACACGGCGACCTTGTTGTGGTCTCATAACAGCTTTCGCTGTAAAAAGACAGCCAGCTCCACTTCGCGGAGACTCCAATGAAACAGAGAAGCTGGTGCCGTTCCCTTTGTCAGGCCAACGCATTTCTATATTTTGCAAGTGTTTCAAATATGTTATAGCACTGCTCTTTAATAAACACTCTTTCTTAAGCTGTGAGGTGGTAGTATAGCTACCACCTTTTACAACCATTTTACAACTATTTATGTATATTGCGAAAAACAGAACGCACTGCAGCTGCTGTCTGGGTGACGTAGCCTAGTCAGGCACCTTTCGGGCCTTTTGCTGCGTCTCCTAAGACAACAGTAAATGGTCTTAAATAAAGTTTGAATGAATGAAAAAAAAATGAATAAAGTATCGCGTGACAGTGGTGTGACTATGGTAACGCGCACGCCATTTGATTTTTAGAAATTGTTACATGTACTACTGGCTACGCTATCATATTTCGTGAAAACGAGCTCTTGCCTGCTGCGGCACTCACGTACGAGATTTGAGATTTAACCTCCAACTGATTCCTGCTTGGTTGATAACCCCACTTCCAACCCCAACCTGCATCTAGCGCATTGCGGAGGTGCGAGATGGGAAACGAAACCAGTGAAGTGAGGCGAAATGTTGAAAAATTAGAATGGGCAGGAGAGAAAAGTACAACATGCCTGGAGCCGTGGAAGCCTCGTGAGCTCAATACAGCAGCGTATTGGGCCTGCTCGTCCACCAGAGCAATTGCGCATCAGCGTAGGAAGAACCCAGGGCAGAAAGAGCGCATGTTTTCAACATTCCTTATTCGAATGTATAACATGCACACAAGGGACATTACTATCAAGGCGTTTAACGGGGCTAGTTGGTATTGTCTGAAGGCTTCCATATTACTAGTGAACCCGCACGAGGACCCCAGAGAAAGAGGCAGGACAACCGCTAGACTGTAAGTGATTTTTATTCGACATGAAAGACAGAATATATAGCATTTCACAGCGTGCACGCAGGTCCCACGTGGCAGACAAAGTATTTTCAAAAGGAAATTCATCGCCGCCTATCTCTGCCGCCCGCACACACGTGCTTTTGCGTCGGCTGATAGTTCAATTCTTTTCGAACAATACGATGGATAGAGTGCTGACAAATGTCACCCGCAGTGTCACTTTCGAGAGCCTCTACTATCTCAATTTCTGTTTGTTGCCCTCCAATGTGCATCACATCACAGATGTAGCGTCATATGCCGTGATACAACCTTCGCCCTTCATGCAGTGCACCGCCAATAAACCTCCCCCCTGCTAGTGATCTAAATGGCGTACGGTGCTCCCTGAGTCGTTCATTGACGCATCTGCCGGTCTGACCTATAAGTATACACTTTGCCGCAGGCAAGTGGAAAGAAACAGCAATTGGAGTTTACAGCTTGCAGAACAGGAATCGCGTACTCAATATCCACTTGCCTGCGGCAAAGTGTATATAGGTCAGACCGGCAGATGCGTCAGTGAATGGCTCAGGGAACATCATGTTGCTGCTAGATCACTAGCAGCGGGAGGTTAATTTATTGACGATGCACTGCTAAAGGGTGTGAAGGTTACATCCCGGCATATGACGCTGCTTCTGTGATGCACGTTGGTGGGCAACAAAGAGAAAGGGAGATAGTATAGGCTCTAGAAATTGACAGCGCGGGTGATGCATGTGTAAGCACTCCATCCATCGCAATGTCGAAAAAAGAATTGGACTATCAGTGCAAGCAAATACCTGGTATGTGCGCGCGGCCAAATTGGGCGCCGGTTAAAATGCTTTTGAAAATGCTCTGTCTGTGCCGCGGCACCTGCGCGTGCGCAGTGAAATGCTATAGATTCTGTATTTCATGTCGATTAAAAATCAGTTAAATTCTAACGGTTGTCTTGTCTCTTTTTCTCGTGTCCTTGTGTGCTTTCGCTAGTAATATAAAAACATTCGGACATAAAGAGGTCGGATAAAGCATGTTTTACAAATTAAACCTCCTTATCTAGTTATCTTTCGGGGAGTGAATCCTTTTTTGTGTTAGAAGCAATGACGTTATGGCTAAACATAACCAACCTTCAATATCCCGTTTGAATGGTTAAATCACGATCATGGGCGTTAGTTCTAGACACGGAAATGCGCGACAAAGGCAGCAACGAGGGTGCGTACACATCAAGCGGTGCTATATCTGCCAAAAAACAATGTACATTGTGCAAGATCTCACATATCAATGCACAATAAACAATAAACTAGTTGTGGGAAGACACGTTTCACTTTCGTGTCATACCGATTCCTAGGATCAGCCATCATTTTTGTGATTTTTATTTTTTATTTTATTTACAAATACTGTTGTCTCAATTATTGAGACATAACAGGAGTGGATACAAATGTTCAACACAGGAAAAACAAATACAATTTAAGAAAATACATGATTACGCAATTCATTCTCAAATTGCTGAGCATAGAGTCTGCGCAGAGACCCGTCAAGCTCATTCCATAGATCCACGGTTGCAGGATGCACACGTTGTACCAAACATGTCAAATGCGCCAGCCATCTTCCGGTTTCTGTGGAAGACCTTTACTAAGAGAAGATGGCACAACAAGGTGTCACAATGTGGCTTGCCCTGTGTACGAGATTTTACAGTGAATTCACAAAATAAGGAAAGAAATTTTTCATGTATCTAAAAAAATTAAATATTTATAAGCAAAACGTTTTCTTGGGCTAGTTGGTTCATGACTTCTGAAGGAAAAATTGTAGCGCAAAGCAGGACACGGACAGACAAATAGCGCCAGTCCCGTGCTCTTTGTCTGTCCGTGTCTTGCCTTGCGCTACAATTTTTCCTCCTAAAATATTTATTTCGGTCATTTTTGTCCGTCTTTCCCAAATGTTGCCAAGTTTGCGAGAGCACTGAAACGCAACACCACAACAACAACAAGAACAACAACAACACAAGAAAAAGAAAAATCCTCAAAGCAATATTCATGATTGTCTCGCGAGGTTTTTTTTCCATGTTTTTTTTTTTTTTGTTGCCTGGTCCCGCGCCTGCGCCAAGTAACTGGTCCTGCGCCAAGTAGCTGTAGACCTCCATACCAAAGGAATATAAGTCTATATATAAGCCGTGGATAAATAGATCATCATAATGTGCTATTTGAACGGACAGAAGGAAGAGAAGGTGGACAGAACGGAACAGAAGGCGACCCTCACTTGCTGAATTGGAACTGTAGAAACTAAGACTTGCTCCGGTGAGGTTGAATGAGAATCGACTGAGGTGTAGCTTTGAGTTAATTTTTTTAGGTGTCTCTACATGGGGAATAACTCTTAAACCAGGTTTCGTAAGTCCGCAACAGATTAATGGCTCTGGCAACCACGTTAGTCTCTATAAGGGTGAACCGCATGCCCTTTTGACTCCCGTTTGCGTAAGAGTGTGTGTTATGTGACGATGTCACTTGCACATGGCGCGCTCACCAAAGGCGCTGTTTGTATAACGAGAGCAGCAGTGAAACAGAAGGCGATCAGCGCTTGCGTAGTCCCGTGGTCGGTTTCTTGTACATTCTGCCCGCCACGGTGGTCTAGTGGATATATGATATTCGGCCGCTCATTCGAGGGCCGCGAAATTGAAGCCCCACCGCGGCGGTCGCCTTTCGATGGCGGGGAAACGCTGCAGACCCGTGCACTTATACTTAAAAGGGCGTTGCAACAATTTTTTTTTTGCATTTTGCAGCACTGGAGTGCGCGTAGTGTGGAATACTGAGATAATATAAAAAGAATTTTCGAAATCGGCGCTAGGTAACGGAAGTTATTCGCCTTCAAACTTCAATATTGCAGCAGACGACGACAAACGACGTCCTCTTTCGCATTTCGCTCTCCAACTGACGCCAAAGGGCGGTTCCATTCACAGAGACAGCGACGCACGTAGCGTCGTTTTGAAGTTGTCTTCGAATTTCCATATTTAAAAACAAAGTTCCTTTGCTATCTGAGGAAGTATAAACAGACTTTTTATAATTTTTAGCGCACAATAGTGTAGCAAATCTGGGACCATATGAATATTACGTGCGACTGGACATATCAAAATAGTCGTGTGTCGTTGCAGCCCGACAACAGTGTGGTTTCTGCGCTGAAATGAAATTATAACAGCTATGTTTTGACGTTGCCACATGCACAATGATGCCAATTCGTGCCACATTTGGAGAAGAATGGATGAAAACTACGCGCTTAATTTGTGTCGCAGGGCCCCTTTAAATGCACTTTAAGTGCGCCAAGAGTTTCAAAGCTCTTTAAGGTGTTACTCGCAATCCTATCGTGATGTTCGGAAGGTAAGCCCCAAGAATTATTAGTCATATTTAAATGCTAGCATGAATATGAATTCGTGACGACAGGAAGAAATTTTTTGCCGCTTAATTATTACCTGATTCTCGCGATATGTGCCCATTTCCAATTCGCGTTTCTTTTGTGCTCGCATGTCCATACAGCTTGCCTTCTTAACAGGTTGAAAGTAATTGAAGCCAACCTGAGCACAAGCCTGAGCAGCCTGAGCAGGCAAATATGTCTGTCCCGTGCTGTCTACTAAAGGGTTGCCTTGCTATTGAGCCAAATGTACGAGCGGATTTTTTGGCATATACAGATTTTTGATAAGTACATTGCGTCATTTAGCCTCCTGTTGTATTCGGACACAAACTGTCAGGCGAAATATTTAGCCTCAGCGAGAATGACACTGAATTCCAATGGCAGATCCAGATCAACTTTTTCTGCTCCGAGTCGAGCAATCACACTCGCATGGCAGACTGGTAGCGTGAAATGTATGTTCCAATGGCAGACTGAGAGACACCACAGATCACGGATCGCTCCGTGGAGCAAGCATTCTTGCTTCGCAGAAATCGGTGGATTTGACCGGAAGTTCTTATGACGTATTCTGTGCGCCCATCTTTCATTCCGTCATGGCCGGATGTTACAGTCGCGGGCAGCCACGGACGACCAGGAAAACGCATCGTGCTGCCTCACGTCCCATCTGTAGATTTCCGGGTGACTGCTCCCGCCGAGGCGCACGCCTTCGAATCGCAGATCTGGCGAGAGCAATCACGCTCGGATCTACGCGCTTCGTTGGCGATCCGGCTGAGCGTTAACAATCTGCCATTGGAATTCAGCATACAGCAACTACTTATCAAAAACACGTCAATTAGTCTAGCTGAATTAACAACTAGCGGGTGTTGGAAAACACACTATGACAATAGCGTCATGCCTCACTGCAGCAAGCCTTGAAAGAACAGCAGGCTCCTCGCGTTTCTTTTTCATGGCGCTGAAAACAGTCACGAATGCAACACTGTCAGGGAAAACAAACCGCACTCTCTCGTACTTCTTCACCGTACAGCATGTTGAGTACACAAGCAGTGTTGCTTAGTTTTGCAAGTTCTTGAGTACTTCACAACTGTCATGCAATACAACTGCCCTGCAACAGTACACTTCTGCGCGCTCATAGACTCAAACAGCCGACGAGATACAACAGACAATGCTATTGGATGTCGCAGACAGAAATAAGGAATTTTTATGTAAGAGGGTGAAACTTTTGTTTTATGTAATCATTTATTTAGTAATACAGAATTTAACTTTAATGTACTGCGTATCGATTCTGAGTATCATTGTGGTGAAGACAGCAATATAATCGAAGACTTGTTCTATGAACCGCGCTCCGGTAACTACTCTCCATCATAACTTTTCTTTAGCTGGAATCGAGATTGAGAACATTTTACCCAATTGTTTCGAGTTGGGTTTCTTTTAAATAAATGAAAGATGACTTATTTCAAAATAAGTTTTTATATACTCATTAACTATGAATATTATCGAAAAATCAGAAATTACCATGTTGCCACCTTGACTTTCCTGCAAAGAAATATGCAGTGCCTTGGGAGAATTTTGTGTAGCGTTGACACATTGACAGACAGCTGATCCTCATTCACGCCTGAACAAGATATTTTAAAGCACTCCTTGTCGACACAACGTCCTGCTGGTAACTCAACATAGTGAAACGTCTTTGCATAATGTGTAAATATAATATACGCTTTTTTGTGTGTGTTAGGTAGATGATTGAATCATTTTAATATTCGAAGGAAGGTTATCCATGGTACAGTACCACATTATGAAGACATCTTTTTACGAAAGTTGATTAAGGTAAAGTGTGGCTCTTATTCCACTTAAAGGGGCCATAACCACTAATTTTCGATCATAATCTGTGGTATGTGGGTTAATCCTTCAGCATTCACAAATAAGCTGTCGAAATTTTAGCGCATTTGGCGCGCGCACTTAATTTATAATTCAATATTTTCACGAACACGGGAGGGGCCTGAGAGTCGGGCAACACCGGCGCGCTCGCGAGCCGTAAAGTAACTAGCAGCTGGCTGTGCAAGCGTCTGCTTTCCGGCAAATGATATGTTTTCCGTGGCCAGCAGCGCGTGAAATCGAGATATTTGAGCTTTCTTCGCGGGCCCGCTAGGTGGCCGGCAGGCTCGGCTTGCCGGTCCCTACGTGGGACTCAGCCGGGTGCGCGACCCAGTGTCGTTCTGCAGAACGAAATAGCCTTACTTTCCTTCCTTTCATTCAGCTTTATTCCGCTTGGCACTGAAATTGAGCGGTTTGCAGCGGCTGAAACTGTGGTAGAAGACGACGGCAACACTCCTAGCTACACGTCACGTCCCAGGCGCCATGGCAAAATGGCGGTCGGCGGCGGTGAGTGCGGCTTACAGCCAGTGACTTCTAGGGCCCGTTTTGCACTGAAACGTCCTTTTACGGTCCACTTTTCATATCTGAATAGGCAGAATAGACCCTCTACTTCTAGTTTTCGCTGAAAACCACGAATTGTTGTGTGACCGTGTCATGTCCCTTTAAGGTTATTTAATATTGTCTATGATTATGAAAGAATGCTGATAGGTCTGCAGCTCTTCCAGTCTTTCACATTTTTCTTTTAGTGTATTAGCAAAATACTACGGTTTCTTCATCTATGCTACAATTCTATTTTTAAAGCATATTGCATAAGGTATAGCAACCTTCTTAAACCTAAAACCTTTTCGGACTTCATGAATTGAGCTGCTGTACCTCCTTCTCTGTCTGGTATCCCGCGGGCCATGTCTTGTAGGACCTTTCTCACATGAACGATAGTTACGAATGTGACATCATCGTCATGCTCAATGTTGCTGTCACTCTAAGTCACACGATGTATAGTTGCCCCCCGAAAATTCGGTGTGAATGTCCTCAAGAACCTTCACTGTCTCATCGTCACAATATTAAGGCGAAAGCCGTTAATGTCTCAAGCTCACGTCCATCCGGTGTCTGCCCGGCGTCCGTCCGTCCGTCCGGATGTCCGTCTGTCCATCCGTCCGGATGTCCGTCTGTCCGTCCGTCCGTGTGTCCATCCGTCCGGTGTCTGTCCATCCGTCCGTCCGTCCGTCCAGATGTCCGTCTGTCCGTCCGTCCGTCCGGTGTCCGTCCGTCCGGATGTCCGTCTGTCCGTCCGTCCGTCCGGATGTCTGTCTGTCCGGATGTCCGTCCGTCCGTCTGTCCGTCCGTCCGTCCAGATGCCCGTCTGTCCGTCCGTCCGGATGTCCGTCTGTCCGTCCGTCCAGTGTCCGTCTGTCCGTCCGTCCGGATGTCCGTCTGTTCATCCGGATGTCCATCTGTCCGAATGTCCGTCCGTCCGTCCGGATGTCCGTCTGTCCGGATGCCCGTCTGTCCGGATGTCCGTCCGTCCAGTATCCGTCCGTCCGGATGTCCGTCTGTCCGTCCGTCCGCATGCCCGTCTGTCCGTCCGTCCGTCTGTCCGGATGTCCGTCCGTCGGTCCGGATGTCCGTCTGTCCGTCCATCCGGTGTCCGTCCGTCCGGATGTCCGTCCGTCCGTCCGGTGTCCGTCCGTCTGTCCGTCCGTCCGGATGTCCGTCTGTCCGTCCGTCGGTGGAATGGCCACACACTTTCGCCGAACACACTTTGGAATGTAGAATGTGTCCTTTAATTTATTTCTTTATTATCGATGGTATAAATTGCGGTTCTTAAAAAAAAAGTGATCCCGAGAGTACTCAGGCGTAGGCGGCTAGAGAAAGTCAGCTTCAGGCCATAGTTTCTGGAATTTGCAAAGAAATGCTTTATGCTCAATGTAAAAGGAGGCGAGTGAACACCCACTGTTTGCGCTCAAATGTGCTCGCGTTCTAAGGTGCAATCTCACTATCATTCTTTTAATTCTGTTTTTATCGTACCACTCATCGGAAAGCATAATTAAACATGTGTTGGTTTTTTACATGGAAATGTTTCATTCCGAGGTCCACCAAGACTTCACTGACTCTCACCAATTTGGGCGACATTGGAGTCGAACACACGGCACCTCGGCCCGCCACGATAGGTGCCAAGCGCTTTACCCACTGCGCTACCAACACTCATGCACGCGGCTTCACAAACGCGCCCTATATTAAGGCGAAAGCCTTTAATGTCTCATGCTCACGTCCGTCCGGTGTCCGTCCGGCGTCCGTCCACACCCCCCACTGCGCATGCGCCGACCCATTAAAAAAAATAAAAATAAAAACCTCCTCTCCACCTCTCTCTCCTCTAGGCATCCCTCCCCGCGGAGGCCACACCCTCACTGCGCATGCGCGTCCCCTCCCTCTCTCCCCTCCTACGCTCCCCCCTTTCTCCCCTCCCTCTCTCTCCTCTAGGCATCCCTGCCTGCCGTGTCCACACTCCCCCCTGCGCATGCGCGTCTTCCCCTCTCCTACGCTCTCCCCTCTCTCTCGCCTCGCGACGCCGACGCAGGCAGCGTCTGCTAGCGAGTTTCTTGGTTGAAAAAACCGACTGCTCGCGCTGCACAACCGTTCACTGGCCACCCCGTATATATGGCAATGGATCCTGACCTGCAAGGTGGTGCCGGTGCGAGATTTCTCCTGTGCGTTGTCGAACGATAAAAAATTCGCAGCGTGCGCGTTAACTAAAAGCGGACTACGGGTCTCTGTGTCCAGTCCGAGTCTTCTGTCTCTCATTGCCCATTAGCAGCGATTGGGATGTTCCAGTAGGAAACACCGGTCCAACACTGCGTGCTTTGCGCCCCCCCCAGGTTTCTCTCCTGTGCAACGCTGCGATGAGCGCCAGCGTCAACGCCACCGCCAGTGTACGCGTTAGCGCCCGCTGCTTCACATCTACACATGGTTCCCTTTAGCGGGAGATGGTGTAATCTTTAAGGTGAAAGCCTTTAATGTCTCATGCTCACGTCCGTCCGGTGTCCGTCCGACCTCCGTCCGGCGTCCGTCCGTCCGTCTGTCTGTCTGTTCGTCCGTCCGTCCATCCATCCGTCAGTCCGTCCGTCCGTCCCTCCGTCCGTCCATCCGAGCTCTGGCAAGGAGCCAGGTGGCCGCCGGGATGCGCAGACGGACGCCGGTCGCGTCGGACTCTATAGCGCTCGCGCTTTGCTTGCGTAGCGTCGCTGTGCCCAGAGTTTGCAATCATTCAGACCGACGCCGTCTCAATGGACCCAGGCGTTCACGGAATACACTTTCCAATTTACAAAGGGTCCGTCAATTTAAGAGCTGGAACGCGGATGGCGTTTGCACGATGAGGAGAGCGCGAGAAAATATTAACGCATGCGAACGGAGGAAGATTTTTCTCGCGTCTCGCTGCGATTCACGGTAAAAAATTAAAGAAGAAAGCACGCACCCATTCGGTTTGTGTCTTATCCCACTGAGAGTGTAAAAGAAAAAAGACATGGCATAATCAGTGGAATGGCCACACGCTTTCGCCGAACACACTTTGCAATGTACAAAGTGTCCTTCAATTTTTTTACCATGCATTCTCGCTTTCAATGTGACAGTTTGCGGGGGCGGTGGCTCCGTTTGGGAAAGGTGAAGTAAAGTACTACATCATGGCACTAACGAGCGCCGACAGTGAGCGCTTCGGTTATTTCGGCATTCGGTGGTGGGCTGGTGTCAGAGACACGTCAGCAGATAGCGGAACGCCTTCTCGTGTTCATGGCTGAAGCTACGGACTCTGCCTCTCGCGTTCCTGAACTGAAGCGCTGTGTGGTAACTTCATGAACACAGGCGAAGGTTACTCTATTACAGGTTAACACAAGCGAAGGTTACCTCGGCGCTTCTCACCTCAAATGAGGACGCCTTCATGGGTGTATATCGTGTAGCAGTGTCATGTGTTTGTTGATGCCATTTTTGTGCGGGACGTACGCTATGTTCCGTCCAAGTATATGTTAACAACTTTAGGTACGACAAGGTAACATCGTGACCACTGGTGTTAGTCGTAAGGATGTGGGTATGCCATAAGTCGTCAACGTGGCTGGATCCACGTTACACGGTGCTATAGCTGCCAAACACCCATAGACGTGTGCAAGCTCTCATACATCTATGGAGAACCCACAGTCAAATACACTGCTGTGGAAACAGAGTTCACTTTGGTGTTATACCAATTTCTTTGAAGGAGGGATGCACCATGAACCATGTTTAAAATGCCACTCCCTTTTCAAATAAATAAATAAATAAATAAATAAATAAATAAATAAATAAATAAATTTGCAGTAGAATGCACCATTCGGGAACATTCACGCTTTGGAAAGCTTTCAATTACTTTCCGTACAGTCGAAAATGAATGCTCCAGGAGTTTGATTACGCAGATACAAAACAACGCAAGTATTGAGGATAATAAGAAGTCTAGGCGATTTCCATCCCCATGCGTGGGCAACAGCTACTATATTGCGTGTAATCTTAGGTTTTGCCTTGCAATATAATACAGAAGTACGAAAACAAGCTATCCAACTGGGTGATGCCGGAATTAGAACGCTGCAGAAACACCCCCCTTAAGCCAACGCAGAGAGATACCTTAGAGTCGCGCCACCTCGTCAAAGGCGAGGCCTATGAGAACAACGCGTACGATTCGGCACCCGACCTAACTTCCATGGGAGTCATCAGGGGGATACCTCTCGAGGATTACCCCCGGCACATAAGCGTCCAAGATGTTACCTCTAAGAATCCTACGGCAGTCGCTGCGAAACGACTCAACAATGCCATCAGTGTGATCGTGCTCTTTCCCGTATTGAAAGTCCCCACCTTCGTCCACTAGGGAGGCGCACTAATCAAGCGCGGGTTATACAGAAAACAATTCTACCTCTGCCACCAGTGCGGCAGGCTAGGCCACCACATGAACGTGTACCTTAGCCAGCATGGCCGGGTCTGCAGAGGCTTCGGCACGGCCAACCCAGGTCGTGACCATCCCCATTGCCAGCTTTGCGGGGGTGAGCACATAACAGCCGATAAGAAAAGGCAAGGCTCGGTTCAAGATGCCATATATAGTCCGGAAACGGTTGGAAAATACAGCGACACCGAGAAGAATTCCTAGCCTTGGAAGCTACTAGGGAAACAGTAGGACGCCCTTTCCGGGAGGCACTCTAGGGTCCGCCCAGAAACCACAGACCAGATCACGGAGCCGCACACCCGCTGCGGCCCGACCTAGATCCAAGAGCAGTATGTATAAATAATAGTATAAATAATGGCTGCGTATACTGATCCGCAAGCAGCGCTTCCCTATACTTTACGTACTGCATAACTTTTATGGCCATCAACTTCTTATTAATTGCAGAACGTTACCATAACGAGTGGAAATGATCTGCGCGGCAAAAGAAAGATGATTGCCTTCACTGAAAGATTGTGAGCAGCTGGTGTCGTTGGCCCACCTGCCAGAGCAGATCTCAAGCGCGCTGTTCTTTCTGCGGGCTCTCATATTCTCTTTAGGAGACTGGTACGAATTTGGTGGTTTTGTTAGAAGGAAAGAGTTATATTGGGTACATATGATATCATACTGTGGCACAAGTTTACTCAAGACAAGGGCAAATGCCATACCCGGAGAATCAATCAAGGTTGTTTGAGTTCCTTAAATGGTTGTGAGCAAGTGACATCATTCAGGTACCTGGCATAGCAGATCATAAACACGTGCTTTTTTTACACGTCCTATGAAAAAGCCGCCAGATCCCACGCACTGTGGGAATCAATGTAATGCGAAGCAGCAAATCATGCTTTACATATTTCGCATGTCATGTTCTACATACCAATTTTGGCGTATATCAAGCTAGCGAACTGGACGCAAGCGCACCATGAGCGTGGCATGTAAATGGCGTTGTAGATGACATGCGTGCCAAGATTTTCATGTTACCACCGGCCACGTATGTTCGTTATACAGTCATGTCACTCAATACCAAATTTGCTGTATATCAAGCTAATGAAACAGCCGCGAGCGCGCCATGAGCGTGGCATGTAAATCATGTTGTTCATGATATGCACGTCATTATTTGCATATTACCACTGGTCATTTATGTTCGTCATACAGTCACGTACTCAATACCATATTTGGAGTATATCAAGCTAACGAAACGGCCACGAGCGCGCCAAGGTGCGTGGCATGCAAGTCATGTCGCACATGACAAGTCATGATTTCCATATCACCACTTGTCATTTATGTTCGTCATTTAGTCACGTCACTGAACCCCAAATTTGGTGTATATCAAGCTAACGAAACGGCCGCGAGCGCGCCATGAGCGTGGCATGTAAATCATGTTGTTCATGACATGCACGTCATTATTTGCATATTACGACCTGTCATTTATGTTCGCTATACAGTCACGTCATTCAATCCCAAATTTGGTGTATATCGAACTAACGCAACGGCCGCGAGCGCGTAATGACCGTGGCATGTAAATCATACTTTTCATAAAAATGTAGTCATGATTTTCATGAAATGACCAGCCATTTATGTTCTTCATACAGTGGTGTTACCCCACACCAAATTTGGTATAAATCCCATTAACGATACGGCCAGGAGAGCACAAAGTCGTAGGCGGCTAGACAGATAGGTATATAGCTAGATAGATACGCTCAAAGCCGCCGATGTTCGTTAAGAAATGCTTCGACTTTAATAAACTTCGGAAGCGCGACGAAACACAGTTATTGCAACAAATGTGCCAGTGAACGCGAACGCCTTCTTGCGAGTGCTACTACCAAGTACCTGCGCCAAATAAGTTTTATTGCGATAGCAATTATATGGACACTCTCGGCTGCTTTTCGACATCGGCGTCATGCCCCGTATATGTATATGTATATATAAAAATATAAAGCCACGGAAAAAAATATTTTTTGATGCGCGGAATCGGACGGGCTACCTCTGTTTCCGCAGCCGACGGCGCTAACCGCTAGGCCACAGAAACGCACGTTCTCCAGCATGCTAACGGAGATCTATTTATATACACCATTCACCGCTGGCTGTGCACGCCGATCTCGGGGGGAATATGAGCGTGTTCTCTGCCTTACCAGCAAACCAGCGACATGGCGCGAACTGCGCGCTGTGTGCCACTCGTTGCAACCTGCCATTTGCCCTCGCAGCGTAGTCGCCCTTGCCCGCGCGCGCACGCGCGCTTATCTTGGAATGGGGGATGGGGACTGTGTTACGTCGTGTACTTTCGCCGGAAAGATTGCGTTTAGGTTACAGAGCGCACGAAAGTGACTTCGCTCGCTGCACAGGCCCCGTTCGCGAAAGAAGCGCACTGTTCAAACACAGTGAAGTAACAACTGTGACACTTGTTAGTTCACGCTAGTCCTGTGTGTACCTTTGCGTATGTTTCATGCGCCCTTTGTGTTTTAGCAGAGCGTTAAGTATCGAGCTGTCAACGTTGTTAGTTTGCGCTCGTCATGTGTTTCTTCTTTTCGTGCGTCCTTTGCGCTTCAGCTGCACGCTCCAAACTTCGATCTGCTTGTGTTCTTCGCGTGAAATCCCATGTCAAAACTGACTTTTCTGTTTGAAACACGAAAGCAATTTAAAATATTTCTTCTCAATTATTATTCAGCTGTTCTCTTCGTCGTAATTTTGGAATTCGGGGATCTCTGCTAATGTCCCTGGGTCCCAGTTGAAGCACACTCGTTCGAGATTCACATTCTTCAATTAGTCAATGCCACGTTGATGATATAAAGCCAATATACGGTGCAAAGCTTTATGCAAGTATTGCAACCTGCCACCCGATTTTCTGCTTCGGAGAGCTATGGAACCCCGAAGTACCAGTGGTGGTGGGTAGTAAGTTTGTTTGCAGCAGCGAAATCTAGGAAGAGATAAAAAACGTAGAAAAAACACTCTTCGAACGCGATAATGTATTTAACAAAATGATCCTCTGCGGGAATTCCAAATCAACGAAGTTGGGTGAGTGATAGTGTCATATTCAGCAGACGTGCACAATTTTGGAAATTCTGTTCAAATTGGAGGAGCAAGGACGAAAGGTGACAAGCCTCTCCAGTGCATTTGTACAGTTGTACACGTCGCGGCTGCAGGGTAAATCGTGGCCTCTCGTTGCTGCTCCCTTTAATTTAGGTTCTTCGTGAAGCGTTGGAATATTTAGTTTGCCAAACAGCGACAAGTAATCCATTTATGTACAGTGCAGGCTGAAACGCTTCCTGACAAGCCGATGAAACCGATCGAACCGTCACGATGCTGCTCCAGCGCTGTGCCATAACTCAAGAAGAGCAACGTTCATCCGCAGGTGAGTGATGTGAGGGACGAAATCATGTGCTCCCTCAGAATTTAGCTACTGCTTTACCGCTTTCTTGAAGACGACGCCATATCTCTACAACTACGACATGCTGTGTTGTCAACCAACGCACCCACCGTGAAACGGATTGTGCTTCTGCCGTGACCTTGTAGAGCTTTCGATATTTCGTAGAAATTGTTGTGTGGGTCTGTTCATCCAGAATTGATTTGCGGCATTTTCTTCATGGCACAGCTATGAATTACGGTGCAACTTTGGCAGAGTTACGCGAACAGCGAACTGAACCTCTCGTAACAGTTTCGGGCTGCACTAGTAACAAAAACGACAATGAGAAGTACAACGTTTTGATGCATTCGGTATGCACAATACGAGCTCTAGTATTGTGCATCCACCCACGCTGATTGCATCATATTTTCGCCTGTCTCAAAAATGCTGGTCCCCCGCTTAACTTGAAAAAGTGCCTCTATTCGCAGCTCGAAAGCTAAATATATTAAGTCACGTTGTCTACAAAGAAGGCATATTCCCTGATCCTGCTAAACTTCGAGCCGTATCTGAATTCCGGAACCCTACTAATCTGGAAGCACTACGCAGCTTCATTGGCCGATGACCGGCCAATTTTCGACGCTATGTTCGAAATTTTCCTACTCTCATCGCACCCCTAAACGCACTCCTCCAAGGCGGCAATGAACTATCTACTTGATCGGAAGCTTATGATGATACGTTTACGACTCTTCGCCGCCTGCTTACGTCTCCGACAATTTTACGTCACTTCGATCGGACATACTAGTTCTGTGCTCGCACAACTTAAGGATGCCAACGCCGAATACGTGGTCGCATATGACAGTCGTGCACTCACAAAACCTGAGACCAATGACACCGTAACAGAAAAAGAGTGCCTGATCATCGCATGGGCTCTTTAGAAATTTCACCCCTATATTTACGGTCGCCCTTTTGATGTCGTAACAGACCAGCGCGCTCTTTGCTGGTTGTCCAACCTCAAGGACCCGTCAGGGGGGCGATCGGAGATCTCTGTTCTGCCGCGTTCGTTCCCCGAGGCGCACGCGATTGGCTGAAGCGGGAGAAACCACGTGACTTCGGGAGGCGCGGCCTTCTTTTTTTGTTGTTTGACATTTTCTTTGTATTTTCTTCTCTGATGACGACATACCGCTTCATAATGAGCATGTCGTCTGCTACAAACGAACGCTGATCGAGGTTGTTCCGCCGCGTTCTCGCGCGTGGACAAGCGGCGGCACGCGGCGGCTGCGACTGCCGCAACAGCTGATTTTGAGAAAATGGTGCTCTCGACGGGTGTGTATCTTGTTGCGTTGGCGTTACTCGAAGAGGCAGAGTGGTTGGAGGTACGAAATGCGTTTGAAGACGTGAGCGAGGATTAATTGCGGAGTCGCTTTCGTCTCTCGAGACGAACGGTGCGTTGGTTGTGCCGCGAACTCGACCCCATCATCGGGTGCCAGCGGTATTTCAACAGAGCGGAAAGTGTTGTGCGCGCTGAGATTTTTGTTAGCGGATGCTTCCAGCGTACTGTCGGCAGCGAGGAATTCATCGGCCTGTCGCAGTCGTCCGTCAGCGACACAATCCACGAGGTGGCACACGCCATTACTGTCGTTGGCGGGTAGAAACGGTGGGTGGCGTTTCCGGAGACCACGGACGCGAAGGAGCGAACAAAGGCGGCGTTGGCGCTGCTCGGGCTGATTCCCGACGTGCTCGGGTGCGTCGATGGTACCCTCATCGCCATCCAAAAGGCCCATGGCCTGAGCCCTGCGCACACGGCGATTTACATGTTACGGAAGGGCTTCTGCGCATTGAACACCATGATCGTGAGTATTATTCATGCATTGTATGCGTAACGAATTGTTTCATTTGCATTGTTTAAATTGTCCGCTTTAGTGTGTTGCGACAAAACATAGCGGGCGCGGTATTTTCGATCTATACAGAACGGGAATGGGTTGTTTCAGGGCACTTCGCATAGGATAAGCGATGAAATCATGCGATGCGGAGTGCGCTGTGGTTCAGAGGCGTCCATTGTGCTTGAAGTTACCGTTGCTCGATCGCCAAGTGTACCGTAAAGCTTGATTCACGATGTGGATTTGGTGAGAGCAACGCTCCCAGCATGTGCCGTAGTAAATTCGTGGTCCTGTGCTGCGTCCTCATTGTTCATTGTCGTGATGGGCGTTACATGGATCTATACAAGTGCGTTAAATATGTATTGTTTCATTACTCTATTTCAGTCACGAGTTTGCCATGCTGCATGTAGTTCGTGATACATTGGCTTAAACATACAGCAATAATTTGGTTAAGCGCCTGCTGTGGCCGGAACTTGGGTTGTCAAAACAGTAAGCGTGCAGACTACCTTACGACACTGCCTTGGCGAATCCAAGTCCACTTGTTAGAACTGATGGTACAAGTGCTACCTTGTCGACGCTTCGTTGATAGCCATATTTGAATAGTCGTCGCAGACAGATGTAGTTTCATCAAGATAGAGTTTTGCAAGGTATTTAATGGATACAATTTTGGCTGAATTCAATTCTGCAGATATGTGATGCCGACTGCTGGATTCTGGACGTCAATCCATGTTTCCGCTGGTCATGTCACGACTTGTGGGTGTGGCAGAGGAGCTCTCTTCTTGCACCTCGATTCAGAACTGCGGCTTGGTGAATACTTGCTTGGTAAGTGGTCGCAGCATTTGCCACATTCAAAACAATATTTCCACACGTTTACTGCCTTAATTTGATGTATTGTATTTCAGCCGCAAAAACTGTTGTCAACGCTTGGCACAGACCGTGCCGCACTGTTTGGAAAACTTCTTCGCGATATTTTTTTAGATCATTCTGTTACGATCACGTGCAGGACGCGAACAGTCAAGTTCATAAGAGAGCTTATGTGAGCATCAGCGATAACGCTCGACGGTTTGACGTCTGCTTTATAAAAGACGATGCATTCCACCATTGGTCAGATTAGTCGACGGCCGACGACTGTTCGCGTCGATATCAGTTTACAGCTTGAATCGATTGCACCTAGTATTTTCATTTTCCGGGCACAAGTTTGTCCAAATAAAAAAGATTAGTCTTCAACACGCAATTGCTTCCTTCGTCAACATCAAGTCCACATGACAATATCACTACAGCTGTCACACTACCCTTGTGCAGGAGACTCCGACTATCCATTGGAACTGTGGTTGTTGATACCAATTCCCGGACGACCAGCTCGTGGCACCCCTGGGAGCCGTACAAGGCCCACACCGCCATGCACAGTGGTGTGGAGAGGTGCATCGGGGTCCTAAAGAGCAGGTTCTTCTGCTTGCAGCATTACTGGACCCTGCTCTACAACCCCGATTGAGCAGCCACCATCTGCATAATGCGATGTTGTGCGCAGTTGCGTGCGCAGCTCTGCACAACATTGCGTTGGCGGCACATGAGCCTGCTCTCGAAGGGAGTGATGACAACACCGACGACACTGCGGCACCACCAGCAGCAGTGCAACCGCGTGGCGAACCAATCTCGAGGACCATGGGGCCCGCATACCGAGCACCTGCATTGGGTACATCGCCGCCTGCAAAGGTCTTGGCAGCACTGTGCGGTGCGCATTTTTCTTTGTTTAGTGTGTTTATTATTGCCATGAAAAAAAGCCCACTTTTTTACGACACTTCCAACGTTTGCTGCACATACCAGTGAAAAAACTGATTCTTCCTACAACGAATGACCCCCTTGTCGCACAATGCCATCCTGATGAAATAGTTTGGCCATCTTGTAAAACATCGTGCTTCACACAAGGCACAAGAGACAGCTCAACTGTGAATGGCTCACGGTGCCATTCACAGCCAAAGTGGTAACCTGAAGAGGCTCTTTGAATCAGGACAGCAACATAGGCTAGTTTTAGCGCAAGAAGGACCGAGCTTTTAAAAAAAAACATGAGGTGAACGACGTGAGTGGTCTGGGAAATGAAATTTTATTACAAGTATCGTGAACAGTGTACATAAAAAGCTAAATAAATATTCCTTTAATGCAATGTAAAAGAACAAAAAGTGTCCTCCATTTAAAATATCTATATAGAAACGTTACAAAGTGCCTGCTGCTCCTCTGCATTAACACGCACACTTCGCAATACGGAAGCCATTGCAGTGCATGAAAACAACGCAAATTCAAACTGGTAATAAACAAGCTCGCTAAAAATCTGCAAGTTGTTTGTTGCTGATATGTTTTCCTCCAATATTTATTTCTGTTTGTACCCAATCATGTTGTCTTAACACTTCTAAGCAATAGAACGCGTGTTCATTAAAAAACTATTTTTTTGGTTTTACAACATTTCAAAATTGTTGTGCATCCGAGATTATTCAGCAACTTCCTTGTTTTTTTTTTCGATGATATAGAAAAATTAATAGAAAACTTACAATGCGCTACACTAGTGTACACGTATGCACCATAAAAATAAAAATACACTGCACTATGTGCATATACTACAAAACTGATGAATGCATCACCTCGCATGCTGACGACACTGCAAGAAAAAGCAATGCGACTGCAAGAAAAAATTTACCATTGGAACTACACTGTGCTATGTACAATGAAACAGCTCATCAGCGCTTCTGATTTGCAGAAAAAAAATTACACCATCTCCCGCTAAAGGGAACCATGTGTAGATGTGAAGCAGCGGGCGCTAACGCTTACATTGGCGGTGGCGTTGACGCTGGTACTCATCGCAGCGTTGCGCAGGACAGAAAACTGGGGAGGCGCAAAGCACGCAGTGATGGAGCGGTGTTTCCTACTGGAACATGTCAATCGCTGCTAAGGGGCAATGAGAGACAGAAGACTCCGACTGGACACAGAGACCCGCAGTCCGCTTTTAATTAACGCGCACGCTGCGAATTTTTATTGTTCAACAACGCACAGAAGAAATCTCCCACCGGCGCCACCTTGGAGGTCAAGATCCATTGCCATGTATACGGGGTGGCCAGTGAACGGTTGTGCAGCGCGAGCAGTCGGTTTTTTCAACCAAGAAACTCGCTAGCAGACGCTGCCTGCGTCGGCCTCGCGAGGCGAGAGAGGGGGGAGCGTAGGAGAGGAGAGAGAGAGGGGGGGGGGGACGCGCATGCGCAGTGGGAGTATCGACGCCGCGGGCAGGGATGCCTAGAGAAGAGAGGGGGGAGCGTAGGAGAGGGGAGAGAGAGGGGGGACGCGCATGCGCAGTGGGAGTATGGACGCCGCGGGCAGGGATGCCTACAGGAGAGAGGGGGGGAACGTGGGAGGGGGAGAGAGGAGGGGAGGCGCATGAGCAGTGAGGGTGTGGTTGCTGCGGGGAGGGATGCCTGGAGGAGAGAGAGGGGGAGAGGTGTTTTATTTTTATTTTTTTTGAAAGGTTTGCGCATGCGCAGTAAGGTTGGTCACGCCGGCACACCACCACACCACCACCACCGGATTAAGCTTCGCCATAAGCTTCTTCACATCTAAAAATTACCAGAAAAAAAAGTTCCAGGGCACCATTAAAAAAAACCAACATATTACAGCTCGGGATGTTAACAAATGAATCCACATACTATATGTACACCTATTTACACATCGCTGTGCAGGTACCTCCCACTGCAGCACTGCAGTGAGAGCCCGGGCGAGGGTACCAAAGCCTTGCAGCTCGTGGACCATGTCAACGAAAAGTCGAACCTCGTGGTCGGCGGCTTTGCGACAACTCGCCTCATCAGCTTTTGGAGTGACATGCTCTGCCCGGTGTTTGTGGCTAATAACTGCAGCCCCTCGGCCTACTGGTTGCCCACATCTTACAGCTGCGTCATGAGCTGGAAGCCAAGAAATGTGTTGCCATTATCATCTATGAATTTCTCCCTACCATTTTTTTTGCTAGAAGCTTTTGTTTGTGAAACGTTTCAGAGTGTGTAACAATTTTCTCTCTATTGAAAATCCATTGGCATCCATGAATGGTGCGTAGTTCGCCACAATCAATACACTTCGTTTGGACACAGCAAAGTGAAACCGGAATTCTTTTTCACTCATCTCATTAAACGCATCTCACACTTCTAATCACATCTACACGATGAGAAACCAAACAGCCATTTTCAGGGTTACACAACCGTTTGCCTGGCTTTATATGATGACCAACAGAAACCCTTGTTGCTTAATAGAATGCATTGCTGGGCGAGGTGGTGCATTGTCTGAAAATAAGAGCGGAGCGCGGAAAGATGTTACACGGGACAAGAAGAAGACGGGAGAGCGCCCGTCCCGTCTTCTTGTCCCCTGCCTTGTTAATGCAGTATGCAAAATATACAGCAAGCAGGTGTAACACAGGTGCGAGAACGTGCATTTGTGTATGATGGCTATACGAAGTTAAATAGTTCTTTTTTTTTGTACAGGGTATTCACCAACGCACATTTTCAGGTTTGCTTTTAAAGCAAACAACAAAACAGGGAAACATCTCAGGATGTTGCACATTCTTGCAACAACTTTTTTTTGCTACATTTCACCATAACTACCATAGAAGACACCTATATATTCTGTCTGTTACGCGAACAATTACCTCACTTGGAACCATTGCCACATTTCTTTGTTGTGTGTAACTTTTTGTCTTTACGCTGACTTATGTCATGTCTTCACAAACATATACTTTCATGCATGAGCATTATCTGTGAGCAAGTAGTGCCATTTGCAGTTAATGAAAACATCAGGCAAGCTTATATACAAACTGGGGCACCGGATCGTGGACGACATCCTCTTCAGCCACACCACCAGCAGCTGGAGCAGGGTTCACGAATACGTGTTATGGTAAAAAGTTTCTTGATTGACACAGGGAGTCCAGAAGAAGTACGGAGGGCAAGGTCTGAAAGAATTCAAATCAGCGCAACCGTCAGGAGGGGACAGAGCGCCCCTCCGGACAGTTGCACTGATTGAATTCTTAATCATGTGGTATCAACATGCCCAAGCCTACAGTTTTCTAAGGTGTGAAAGTTCACCTGCAACCTGCGTGTGCCTTGGCAGAGCAGGCAACGGCCCAGTGCACTGTAAACGGCAGAAGGGCCCAGACTGTGCACATGCCTGCAGGCTCAGATCTGGGGCAAGCAACTGTAAGCATACGTTAAAAAAGGCTACACTGCAATCTGGTCCCCATTAACAACAACAGTGCAGCTACCCAGAGCTACAAACAATGATTCGTAGGCATTACTTTGGCGAAAGTGCACTTATGCTGGAAGTAGCATAGCAATGTTAACATGTATTATTATTTTGCGAGAGACGTTTCAACAGCGGCATGCTGTGCCACACAAACTTCGCAGAGAGGCGTGGAGGGGGGTCAAACCCACTGGCTACGCTCCTCGGTCGACGCGATGCTCTGAGAAATTGTTTGGAACACGTAGGGTGCTTTAATAAGCTTCGAGGTATATTTCGCGATTGTTCTTTCGTCATCACCGCGAATGTGACCGTCTGGCACACTGTTCTCTGCGGCGCAACGTGTTAGCATCTCAACGACCGCGGCGACTGAGCGATGCACTCGAAATGGTTTGAAAGAAGTAAAACAAACCACGCGTAATGGATGGAAGCAAATGTACACACTAGTTCGTAGCGTACAAGAGACAGTGATATTCTACGCGAGCTCTTACGGCTTCCGACCGCCCGAACACGGCCTCGCGCATCGTCGAACCGCAGAATGCGTTCGCGGCAACCCGAGATCTGGTCACCTCCTGTGCCCCTGTAAAGCACAAACGGGACGTGTATGATATCGACCGCGATACAATTGTGCTCGCACTCACCTCTACTGCACTCACGTGCAGGGCCTTCGTACGCCACCAGCTCCTGCCACAAGTCGTCCCGGTCCTCCCTCGTGAACGACGGCCCCGGGGGGGTACGACGAAGTCGCAATCTGGGGGTGGAAGCCCGCAGAAGTTCCCTCTGACGACCCGAAACCAGGGCGTGATGGCGGACGTTGCGATGGGACGACATCGACGACATTTTGAAAAACTGCGCCGCCCGCTCCTTTTCTTCTTCTTTTTTTGCGTGCACGACACCACCTGGCGACCATGCCAGAAAAGTTAACATTAAAAAAAATATCAGTGCTACAACGTATTGCTGGTTCGGGAAGTGTTTGAGCTTGAGAAGAAAAAGTAATACTTTTTTCGTAAAAGAACTGTATTTATTGGAAGGCGAGAAACGCTTCGTAATTAAGTATACGGTCCCCGGGCCGGCGATGGAGGAAGCGCGTCTACTTCCGGAAAGCTGTCCGCCGCGGTAGTATAGCGGTTAGGGTGCTCGGCTGCTGACCCGAAGGTCGCGGGTTCGATCTGTTAGAGGCGATCTGGTAGGAAATGGTAGAGGCCCGTGTACTGTGCGATGTCCGTGCACGTTAAACAACACCAGATGGCCGGAACTTCCGGAGCCCTCCACTACGGCGTCTCTCATAATCATATTGCTATGGGCAGCCATCGAAGGACAAATTCGTTGAAGACGACGACGATTTAGAGACTGTAGTGTGCCGCTGCCTTAGCGTGAAGTGCCCTAGTACTCTCTTGTTAATACACCTACGTACAGCCTCTCGTCTGCGTCTCTTCGCTTAACATTTTGGTGGAGGTGCTGGGTACATCCCTTCGTCACGAAGCTTCGCAGCGGACGTCACCTTGAGCCTCGCAACATGGCTCTGGAAAGTACCTCGACCTCTCCGGCTCCAACACCTGCCGCCAACGCAACCTACATCAATGTCACCACTCCTCGTGACCCTGGCATTTTCTCTGGCGCCAAAGGGCAAGACGTCGACAAGTGGCTCAGCCTTTACGAGCGCGTCAGCACAGGTAACCGATGGGACCCTACTCTCATGCTTGCCAATGTGCTATTTTACCTCGACGGCACCCCCTCGTGTGTGGTATGAGACGCATGATGCTGAGCTGACCAGCTGGGACACATTCAGAGAGAAAATTAGAGAGCTGTTCGGCAACCCTGATGGTAACCAACTCACTGCGAAAAATGCGTTGTCGACTCGCGTGCAGACGTCAACAAAGCCGTACGTGATGTATATTCAAGACGTTTTGGCCCTCTGCCGTGCAGTTGACTCACGCATGACGGAACAGGACAAAGTTGCCCACATCCTCAAGGGTATCGCTGATGACGCCTTCAACCTGATCGTTTTCAATAACGTATCCACTGTTGATGCAGTCATCAAAGAATGCCGTCGCTTGGAACTCGCAAAAAGCAAACGCATTGTTCAGCAGTTCGCTCGCTTGCCTAACACCGCGCCGACGTCGTCTTGTGCCAACGTTCCCCGTTCTGCAAGCAACGATGCCAATGTTACCCGCATTGTGCGGCGCGAGATCGAAGCAGCCTATCCAGCTACCTGCGAGTCCAGCACCTGCTCTGCCCCTGCTGTTCCGGTTTCTGTGATTCAGGCAGTTGTCCGCCAAGAGATTGCCAACATGGGATTCCATTCTGTCTGCTCAATGAATCACGTGGACCCCCGGCCGTATCCTGCGATTTCAACTCCCTCACCGCCTCCGTTCCAACCACGTTTCCGCAACGCTGAATGGCGCACTCCTGACGACAGACCGGTTTGTTTCATCTGCCATCGGATTGGACACATCTCTCGGCACTGTCGCAATCGCTGGAACTCTCCTGTGCAGACCACGTACAATGGCTACCACCGTGTCAATGGCTCTCCCCGTCTCTCTATAGCACACACAAATGACGCTACCCCTGAACGTCTTGCTCCTAGCCGCCCGTACTCACGCTCACCTTCGCCCCTGGCCCAGCAGTCTCGCTCACACCAGCCCCGTCGCTCCAATTCGCCAAGCTTCCACGCTCGCTCCCAACCGGAAAACTAGATGGTGCAGCGCCCGGAGGTGCCGCTGCATTGCTCCCGACGCTGCCAAATCCTCTACTGACCCTTCCGACCAATATTAACCTCATTGAAGTACACGTCGACAACGTTCCTGTTCGTGCTCTCATCGACACGGGGGACCATTTATCTGTGATGAGCGCTAATCTACGAACCCGCCTGAAAAAAGTTCTAACACCTGCCGCTACGCCAGTTGTCCGTGTCGCCGATGGTGGAACAGCTTGTGTCACTGGCATGTGTACAGTTCGAGTCCACATCGCCGATCGCTCTACCGTCGTTGTTTTCACCGTACTCGCCCACTGCCCCCACGACGTCATTCTAGGCTTGGATTTTCTTTCTGCTCATTCGGCCCTCATAGACTGCTCTACCGGTACTCTGCGCCTTGACCTACCTCTTCTGGATCACCCTGAACCGCCTCCCATTCGCCTAAACGCCGCAGACTTCGTTCGCTTACCACCCACAGCTCTGAGCTACGTTGACTTAGTACCATCCTCACCAGTGCCCGATGGCGATTACATTGCAACTCCTGTCAAGGATGTCCTTCTCCATCAAAGCATTACAGTGCCTGGTTCTGTCTTATCTATAACGTCCAATCGTACATGTTTGCCAGTGGTCAACTTTGGCTTGACAACACAAGTGCTGCCACGGGGGATATCTCTGGCACATATTACCGCCTTTGACGATCACTCGGTATCATCAGTGACGTTGGAGGATGATACTACCGACTCCAGCGCTCCTTCGCAGTCCACCGTTTCTACCGTCGACGATCTGAAGAGAATGATTGCGCCAGACCTGTCGTCAAAAGATGCTGACGACCTCTACCGCATTCTGTTTTCGTATCGCGATATTTTTGATCTTCATGACCGTCCTTTGGCGCAAACTACGACCGTGAAACATCGCATAAATACTGGCGATGCCCCTCCTATTCATAGGCGTCCGTATCGAGTGTCACCCGCAGAGCGTCAGGTTATTCAAACAGAAGTAAAGAAGATGCTCACCAAGAACATCATCGAACCATCATGCAGCCCATGGGCGTCACCCGTTGTCTTGGTGAAAAAGAAAGACGGCTCATGGCGATTTTACGTGGACTACAGGCACCTTAATAAAGTAACAAAAAAGGACGTTTATCCCTTACCTCGTATTGACGACGCCCTTGACTGCCTCCACGGTGCTCGCTACTTTTCGTCTATTGACCTGCGCTCTGGCTATTGGCAAATCGCCGTGGATGATCTGGACCGCGAAAAAACCGCCTTTATCACACCTGGTGGTCTTTATCAATTCAAGGTGATGCCGTTCGGACTATGTAACGCGCCGGCCACATTTGAACGCATGATGGACTCCCTCCTCCAAGGATTCAAGTGGTCCACATGCCTGTGCTACCTGGACGACGTCATCGTGTTCTCCCCCACTTTCGCTACTCATCTCGAACGCTTATCTGCAATACTGCACGTCTTTCGCCGAGCCGGTTTGCAACTTAACGCATCGAAGTGCCACTTTGGTCGTCAAGAAATTACAGTGCTTGGCCACCTCGTTGATGCCAATGGAGTGCAGCTGGACCCAGGTAAAATCCGCGCTGTTACAAATTTCCCTGTGCCCAAGTGCGTTAAGGATGTACGCAGCTTCATTGGATTATGCTCTTACTTTCGCCGCTTTGTGAAAAATTTTGCGGACGTAGCACGACCACTTACTGAGCTTTTGAAAAAAGAGGTGCCATTTATATGGGGTGACGCGGAGGCTTCCGCGTTCGCTCATTTAATCCGCCTGCTTACAACGCCGCCCGTTCTGGCCCACTTTGATCCTTCTGCACCGACCGAAGTTCGTACCGACGCCAGCGGCCATGGCATCGGCGCAGTACTAGCACAACGACAGCAAGGTATTGATCGTGTCATCGCCTACGCCAGCAGACTCCTCACAATGTCGTGGTTTTGGGACGTTAAACCCCAGATATTATTATTATTACTTCCGGAAAGCTCGCCGCTGCACGATTGGCTGTCCTCTTTCTCTCGGCGGATCTTGGCGAGAGAGAGCTCCGGACCGCCCACTTCTGTGACGCAAGCCCCGCGGAACGGGCGCGAACAGAACAAAGATCTCCGATCGCCCTCCCAGGTTACCTCGCTCGGTGGGCTGGGCTCTCCGACACCAGGAATACAACATCTGCATGGTATATCGCTCTGGCCGCCGACAATGATACTGACGCCCTATCCCGCTTCCCACTCATTTCAGATGCCAACGCATCTACTTGAAATCACAATAGTTCGCCACTTGATATCTTGGACATGGCCTTGGAGCAACGAAATGACCCATGG
>JALIZH010023061.1:32500-79174 GCA_030522465.1 Rhipicephalus appendiculatus
TGCAATCACATTCTCACTTCTCTCGTCCCGTCGAAAACTCTGGAAGCTAAGCAGGGAGGGATGGCACGGGGAAAGAAAATACGTCACGCACGCCTCGTGACATTGAGCACTTTTTCTCTTTCTTTTTTCTTCGAATACGCGACTTTTCAGTGCGATCGTGCGCCCACGAGTGCACAAGTCCCGGCCTTCCGCGGCGGCCCCAGTAACGACCGAGTGCACCATGCTCAAATCAGCCAATGGCTAATACGATGGCTGTGACGAGTGATTTTTGAGCTTGTAGCGTCATTTGTCGAGAGAAGACAAAGCAATTGTTAGCTGATTTTGAGAATTTATTGTGAATTCCAGGCAGTGTGCTGCGCTGCAATATTTTGCTCGCGTGTTCTTGGGAGCCTCGACTACCGACAGGCTGCGTTTTCTGACCATGCCCAAAAAGTGTTCCAGGGCCCCTTTAATAGCCAGCGGTTATCGTGCCTCAACTATGATGTCCTTAACACCCGTTTGTTCTCTCACCCACTCAGCTCTCTTCCTGTCTCTTAAGGTTACACCTATCATTTGCCTTGCCATTTCTCGCTGCGTCTCCCCTCAATTTAAGCTAAACCCTCCTTGTAAGCCTCCATGTTTCTGATGCGTATATAAGTACCGGTAAGATGCAGCTGTTATATACGTTCCTCTTGAGGGGTAGGGTTAAACTAATTACGCAACATGGCATTAAACAAATCACGGAACTGAAATGCGTGACATCACGTAACAGCTATTCACGCGACTAAAATAATGTGAAATCACATAATAACTAATCACGTGACTGAAATCACATTACATCATTTAACTGCTAGTCACGTGGCTAATAATCATTCAGCAACACTGACGTAACTGCATATCACACATCACGTAATTAGTCATTTCAGTAGAATCATGTGAAATCATAGTACCACACGCGGGGCTAAAAATCAGGTAACATCACGCAACATTTACTCACGTGACTAAAAATCACGTGACATTCAGTAACGTGACTAACTCACGCGGCATTGCCACGTGACATGTTCCCGCCGTAAAACACGTAAGAGCTATAACGTGACATATTTCCGCCGAAAACCACGTAAAAAATTGAAGGACACTTTCTACATTCCAAAGTGTGTTCGGCGAAAGCGTGTGGCCATTCCACTGATTATGCCATGTCTTTTTTTTCTTTTACACTCTCAGTGGGATAAGACACAAACCGAATGGGTGCGCGTTTTCTTCTTCAATTTTTTTACCGCGAATCGCCGCGAGACGCGAGACTCATCTTCCTCCGGCCGCATGCGTTAGTATTTTCTCGCGCTTTGCGCATCGTGGAAACGCCATCCGCGTTCCAGCTCTTAAATTGACGGATCCTTTGTAAATAGGAAAGTGTATTCCGTGAACGCCTGGGTCCATTCAGACGGCGTCCGTCAGAATGATTGCCAACTCTGGGCACAGGGACGCTACGCAAGCAAAGCGCGAGCGCTATAGAGTCCGACGCGACCGGCGTTCCGTCTGCGCATCCCGGCGGCCACCTGTCTCCGTGCCAGAGCTCGGATGGACGGACGGACGGACGGACAGACGGACGGACAGACGGATGGATGGACGGACGGATGAACAGACAGACAGGCGGATGGACGGACAGACGCCGGACGGAGGTCGGACGGACACCGGACGGACACCGGATGGACGTGAGCATGAGACATTAAAGGCTTTCGTCTTAAAGATTACACCATCTTCCGCTAAAGGGAACGATGTGTAGATGCGAAACAGCGGGCGCTAACACTTACACTGGCGGCGGCGTTGACGCTGGCACTCATCCTTACTCATCGCAGCGTTGCACAGGAGAGAAACATGGGGGGCGCAAAGCACGCAGTGATGGACCGGTGTTTCCTACTGGAACATCCCAATCGCTGCTAATGGGCAATGAGAGACAGAAGACTCGGACTGGACACAGAGACCCGCAGTCCACTTTTAGTTAACGCGCACGCTGCGAATTTTTTATCGTTCCACAACGCACAGGGAGAAATCTCCCACCGGCACCACCTTGCAGGTCAAGATCCATTGCCATATATATGGGGTGGCCTGTGAACGGTTGTGCAGCGCGAGCAGTCGGTTTTTTCAACCAAGAAACTCGCTAGCTGACGCTGCCTGCGTCGGCGTCGCGAGGCGAGAGAGGGGGGGAGCGTAGGAGAGGGGATGACGCGCATGCGCAGTGGGGGGTGTGGACGCCGCGGGCAAAGATGCCTAGAGGAGAGAGGGGGAGCGTAGGAGAGGAGAAATAGGGAGCGTAGGAGGGGGGAGAGGGAGGGGACGCGCATGCGCAGTGAGGGTGTGGCCTCCGCGGGGAGGGATGCCTAGAGGAGAGAGAGGTGGAGAGGAGGTCCGTCCATCCGTCCGGACAGACGGACGGATGGACGGACACCGGATGGACGGACGGACGGACACCGGATGGACGGACGGACAGACGGACGGACACCGGACGCCGGACGGACACCGGACGGACGTGAGCATGAGACATTAAAGGCTTTCGCCTTAAAAGTTAATCGCGTGACTAATGTCACAACATAGGTAACAGGTAGTCACCTACCAAGTCTAGTCATACTGAGTAGTACTAGGAAAAAAATAGCATCTTTCGCAAGAGCTGGGCGTTACCACCAATGTTTACCACTGAACACTATCAACGCGGATGGGTCCAGTCTTGCTGCTCTAGTGCAAGTTGCGCACTTTTGCAGCGAAATCTGTTATGACATCACAACAAGCGCCGTTTTTGCGCCGTAGTCGTCCGCCGTCACCGCCGCCGCCGTCCGTAATCACTATCGCGCGAAATAAGGAAAAAAAAACTAAATAAATACAAAATACATCAGATGGAATGGCAATCGAACCCAGGCCCTCTGCGTGGCAGCCCAGTGGTCTACCACGGAGCTACGCCAGTGCTTGAAACTGCGTTGCATACTGACCTTATGCAGGCTTGACGTCGTTTAAGAAATCGCGCTAACATGTGTAATAAAGCGTTTTAGAACAGTAAAGTAACAATCAGGTGTCACATCATGCGGATTGCGTAACGAGTGGATCGCCCAATGCTCCAACCCATTACAAACGCCTCAGGCATAAGGCATCGTCGTCAGCACAGCATCAACAAAGTTGACATAATGCGTTACAAGTGTGCAGCGGGCACCGCGCTTTTCCGAAGAATGACGAATAATGGCACAGTGTACGCTTCCCCACTATACAAAAGTTATGATTTATGGCGTAGTGGGTACTTGTAGTACAAGTGTACTTGTAGTAGTTGCCCCAAGAGTGTTTAAAAAAGGCGCTAGAAAGGCCGCTCTTCCAGTTTTCGCTGTGACTGTGCTGCGCGATCAGCGCAGGCCTGGCGGTTCTTAGGGGCGAAGCTCCTTATGGCATCACCTGGGTGGTTCTCGGTTGTCGATGCAGCCTGAGTAGCCAGTAGCGTCTCCCTTAGCATACAATAGATGGCGCTGTCCCATAGAGATGCATGCAAACTGCAGTTGGGTGACGATATACTAGATGGCATCAGTGGTTTTTCGTATACGTTGATGATTAAAGATGATAGATGGCGCTGTTATAATAAGACAATGCGCTGCGACAGTACGTGATATGTATCGCCCTCTACGCGTCCCCCCTCTTTCTCCTCTCCTACGCCTCACCCCCTCCCCCTATCTTGCCTCGCGGCGCCGACGCAGGCAGCGTCGCGAGGCAGCGTCGCGGCAGCGTCTTGATTGAAAAAACCGACTGCTCGCGCTGCACAACCGTTCACTGACCACCGCTTATATATAGGCACTGGATTTTGACCTCCAAGGTAGTGCATGTGTGAGAAGTCTCCTGTGCGTGATTAAACAACAAAAAAATTCACAGCGTACATGTAAAATTAAAGTGAGCTGCAAGTCGCCATGACTCTCACCGACCCTTTAGTATAAATGCGCCCGATCTCACGTCGTTTTATGATGTACTGCGCAGAATTCGCGAAATATTTCCGGTTTACCGACGAACCTCCGCAGCTTCGCCCACTCATCATCATTCACTCCGTGGATATGCTGTGATTATTTTTTAAACTGCTCTCTGTAAGAGCATGAAGGAAAGAAGTGTAAATTTCAGGACTCGTTTGCTTTGTTAACCAAAATATTAATTAGACCTAACAGACAATGACGCCGAGGAATGTATAGGGGATGTTATTAGACGTAATTGCAATGTAAACGTGAAGAAAGAAAAGTGGACGAAACGATAACTTGCCACCGGCAGGGACCGAACCTGCGACCTTCGAATAACGCGTGCGATGCTCTACCACTGAGCTACGGTGGCAGTCATCCCTCCGTCCACTTTATGGGATATATATGTGTATTTTAAACGTGGGAATGTCAGTCAGCGCCGCCTGTTGCCGTTACAGCAACAGGAGACAACTCTGTAAGAGCATGTTATACATATATCGTGCTGCTCCTTAACTATGTTTCCTTCCAGGTAGATAACGGCTCCAACATTTCTGCAATATTCTTGCAGAGGAACGCTTACCATAATTTCTAATATGTTGATTTTAGTGATTCTTTGCGAGGTGCACAGTCGTTTCATACTAGCTAGGCGCGATAAGCCATGAAAGTTGGGGAAACAATAACCGGCCGGCTAGTTAACATTCAATCTAACCTCCTAATCCACCCAATGTCCACTCCACCCCCCTGACACTTCGTTTTAGCATAACTTGATTTTACGCTCAACTGTGGGCTCGTAATCACCTATGTTTGTTTCAAAGTATTTCGCACGCCAAAAAAAATGAAGTTGAAATATTTCTTAGCAGGTCTGTGTAGCATGGTGCCGATTTTCATCTAAAGCGCGCTGCGCTTCGCACAAACTAATATTAATGTGCATTTCACGTTTAGCAAAGTAGCTATTTGGGCGAGTCGTTAGTTGGCGAGTTGTTAGTTGGCGATTTGGCGGGTCAGCGCTCATCCCGTCGGTTCTTTGTTTCTTCTTTTGTGTTCGTGCTTGTGCGCTGTGTTATGATGCATTTCATGTTCTTTAAATTTAAATCAAGGCACCTGTGCCGGAGTGCGTTGCAGGCCACTTTCAATCTGTAATGTATATGTATATGCACATGCTAGCGACAAACAAGCAGCGCACAGTTCATAACCATATACAGTCATGCTAATTAGTAAAAGTACATGTCATATTCACAACGAACTTTAGGTTGCAGCAGGAGTATTGTGTGAGGGGAGGTTATTGCACATATACATATATCCTTTCCAGTGCCACAGCATGAAAAGTGCGCGCGTAATCTGCAACGTGGCTATACAATGCATGCAACGCCCTGGATAGGTAACATGAACTATAGCTGAACATTCGTAGCAGCCACAGTTCTGTACACATCCAAAAATTGTTCACGGCAGTGTAGTGCCGTTCTTGGCTCACAGAGGCAGCTCCAGAAGTAGTTTCAGTTTCCCTCATCGTCGTCTCTGATATTTCGGAAAAGGGTTAAGGGGTACTTTAGCAAGGAAAACTACATACTGTGTGGCATTTATATTCCAGTGCTACTGCTTGCACTTGGAGTCAAATTATGTACCGCCGTGGAGGTGCGTGGAATTGTTGCTCGGCTGCTGACCCGAAAACCGTCAGTAATACGGCCAGGGCTGCCGTTTGGCAGATTTCAAAAGGAGCCAAAACCCGAGTTAAAAGTAGCCAAAGTAGCCACGCCATCTTATTTTAGCGCCAAATTTCTTGCCAAATAAAACAAAAGCTATATTAAATACAGAGCTGTTAGTATTCAGCAGTAAATATTATCATTTTGAATGAGCAAAAATGGAGTATAAGAAGTACAATATTTTCCCCTCTTGTTTGGTATCTATGCTGGAGGTAAGTTGCAAATAAATTAATAAATTTTTATACTTTCAGTGCGCCTGCTTACAGTTTACTTCAGCTTGTCTACAATATACAGGGTTTTGCAGAAGTAATTTTGGGCCAACAACTCAGCAGAAACATTAAACGTTGAAGCTGTTTTTTTTTCTTGAAGCCGAAGACCTAGATTGGTACAATGTTACAATAATACCAGTCCAGCTTTAAGAAGAGAAGTCTGATCGAAGATGAATGGTCCAGCTTCATTCTATTGCTGATATCACTTCGACGCGCTGTGTTTCAGCATGATAATTTGGCGCGAGCACTGTGCTTACAGCCACGCGTTTCCTAACATGCAAGCGTCCATGCAAGCAACACTCGTTGGATGCCTCGATGCGCACTAGCCAGCTGGCGGGACAAGGACATGTGGGTGCATAGGCCAACACGACAGAAAAGCTTCCAAATATTGGTCATTCTTGAGACTTGCTTGCAGTTTCATCTTGAAAGAATACGAAGAAATGGACGGTAAATGCGCCAAAACAGAAGTTCAATTTAGCCAGAAAATAGCCATGGCACCAACCTGACATTTCATTTTTGTCGCCAGACAGGGTTGCAAAGTAGCCAATTTGGCGCAAAGTGACCACCAACGGCAACCATGAATACGGCGTATGAATAGGCGCCCGCATGAATAGCATTTCTGAGGTTGGCAAGATGCAGGAACTGTGCGCTTTTGAAGTGAACTGGTGTGTTTTTTCTTTATTATCTATCAATGTATTGAACGAGACAACGTGATAATATTGTTACGTTGATAGTAATAATCTATTGTAATACAAGTGTTTCGCTTGCATTGATGACTTTTCACGGCTTTCACTAATCGGTTAAATGACGGAATAGAACTTTTAAGCGCGTAGCACTTCAGGGGCCCGGCTTGTCGTCCTTGCGAATCATCTGGCGTGATCACGCTCATAAGCAAACTCTCAGTTCGGACTTACATCTAGGCTAGCAATGCTCAAAACGGCGTCATAATCAACGAACGTCGAAAATGATATAATTAACAGAGCCAAGGAGTAATAGATATATTTAACTTAAAAATCGCTAAAAACGTTTCGGAAACCTACGGCTGACTTCGGTGCCCTGCAAAGAGGGCGCCACCACCTCGCCAGGCGCGTGATTCCTCTTCACGCCAGCATTTCACTAGCGCCGAATCAGCACGCGCTACTTGGCAACCGCTCCTGGAAAAACAGCGCTGCTCGACAAACGCGACAAGCCTAGCGTTTCGTTCCGAAAACGGAACGAAAACGTTCCGTTTTCGGGCCACACGTGGTTATCTGATAAGTTCTGAGCATCAGTAGACTACAATATTTTTAGACTACTAGGTATGACGATAACTAAATTTCGGTGGGCTTTTCGTGAAGAATCTCTCGAAACCTTGCTAAATAATTATGTACGAGCGATATGAGCTGCTTTATATACCACGTCAGATATAGCAGCCACATGCTAAAGAGGATAGATCAGAAATATTCATCGGCACTGGCCTTAGACGCTTGTCTGCCCATGTAACCAATATATGTCTAGCCTGGGCGGGGAGCTTGCAGACTACATGGCAATTTTCCCTTATTTAGTATGCATCAATCTGCCGCTTTTTATTACCTGTTTTAGTAATTCACAGCGAAACATTTTGTAACCTTGCTTTTATTCTGTTATCTTGATCTCTTTATCACTGAAACGTTCCTTATGTCATTGCAATAGTTACATATGTTTCCGCATGATTCTTACGGATATATATGGCAGGACTATGGAAAATGTTTGCATTGCGTAAGAAAACATGAAATTATTGGAATATGATACGAAACCTTTCAGAAGGGCGTTAACGCTTTCTGACACTCATGCCGTTCCCATTTCACTGTAGCGTGCATGTAGTTCGCCCATGTGCAATAAAACCAGTCGGTAATAATTTCAGATAAACTTGAAAAAAAAGGCCTCTTAGTGATTTTCACAGATATGCGAGGGCATCAGGACAAGCAATGTACTCTAATCTGCTGGAAATCTCACAGCTGCCAATGACTTTATCTATATGGCACACTGACAGTACGGTAGGCGAAGCGATAATCTAATCCCATCTATTACATAATCAGGTGTCTCCCTCACTCTCTATCTCTCCTAGAAGATGATGCCACCGAAAAAAGAAAGTAGGAATCACGATCGACATGAAAGCACATGACACCGCAGCGAGAAGACAAGGAATGTATTCATGGCAGCCATAGAATCATCTTTCTTTGCTTTCATAGCCCTGCTTGAAATAAAGATAACCTTATTCATCTTGTTCATTACGTCACTTTATTTACCGTCACTTAAACTGATGCGAAGCGTCGGCGATGAAATGCAAAGTGATGCAAAGCTACGCATACATTGGCATGGTTTAGCACTCAAGGAACCTCCTCTCCTTTTGACGTCCTGCATGTACGTAGCCTCCAACTCGCCTTCCCCTGCACTCACCTGCGCTTTACTCTTCCTCCTCATTTCCGTCCTTCTCACGCTCCCTTCTGTATTTCACGTCTAGTTATACCATACCTTGCATGACTGTGCTATACATGGCATAGCGCGTGTTTCTATGTTCCTACGTGTTGTCTTCTTCGCGCAGATGAAATATGTCTGCCTAATCTATGAAGCAGCTAGCCGAACAATGGTGCGCCTTGTCTTAGCGCGTGCCTGTATGTTACGTTTACGTGTGAAGCAGCGCACTGGCACAAGGCACGAAAGGAACGAAAAACTACAGGACAACCGCGTAAACATTATCACCAACTCGCCCAATTTTCAACTTTACTGAGCTCTATGTTATTGCGTGTTGCCTTCACGCAGTTTAAACTTCTCTGCTGAACAATACTTCACCCACTTCAAAGGTGAACATTTGGCAGAAGTCTGCCTGGTTGGGATAGAAACTGGATAATTGAGAAAACTCCAACCAAAAATTAATTTTAGAAAAACCCGACGTTTCCAAGCCAGACCAGCTTTTTCTTCAAGGGTGAGAAGGCCCGAGATGTGCGGCGCTTATATACGCTTGCTTGCCGTGCGTGAGAGGCTTGCCCGGACTCGTCGCAAGCCCTGCCCGTAGAGGGAGGGCAATGTCCCCGTGGAGCGGTTGATGTTTCCCGCTGTCTGCTGGATGTGCCAGGATTCAAGGAGGAGCCGCTGGCGAGGGTTCCTTTGTTTTTCCACAATCACCGCGTCGTCGGGACGGATGTGGTGGTCAAACCGCTCGCAGTGTTCTGCTGCTGCGCTCCGTTCGCTGTTCAATTGACGGAGGTCATTTCTGTGCTGCCGCATTCTCTCGTGGAAATTCTTGGTTTCCCTAATGTAGGAAGCGGGGCAGTCGGCACATGCGATCCGGTACACGACACCCTGAGCTTTTTCCGCAGGCGCGCGATCTTTGGGCCGAGGAATGAAGCTGCCGATGGTGTTCGATGGCTTGTGGGCGACGTTGACTCCTGCCTTTCTGAGTGTACGGGCAATAGCTTCGCTGGCGCCGGCAATGTAGGGGATCGACACGCGGTGCCGTTGCGGTGACGTAGGTGACACGCTTTCTCCGTCTTTTCGCTTACGGAGGGCTCTGCGAATAAACGCTTTTGTATAGCCGTTGGTGCCGAGGTCACGGATTATTGTCTCCCTTTCTTCTTTCCGCCGCTGTGGCGACGAGCAGATTCTTTCGGCCATCCTAACAAGGCTTTGCACCACGGAAAGCTTGTGGCAGGCGGGGTGGTTCGAGCTGAAGTAGAGGTAGGGTCCTGTGTGGGTAGGCTTCCTGAAGACCGAGAAGGAAAGGCTTTGTCGTTGCCTTCTCACCAGTACGTCCAGAAACGGGAGAGCCGATTGTTCCTCCATTTCCGCTGTAAACTGTATGTCAGGCTCAACAGAGTTCAGGCGGGCGAGTAGGTTGTTGACCTCGCCAGATTAACAGTTGGTGGGATTAACAGTTGATGTAAACGCTGATGTAAGGGAATACGGCCATTCCAGGGAGAGAAGCGGCATTCGTGTTGCCTGTCGGCTCGACGCGAAGCGGTGAGTGCACAGCAGGTAGAAGGGCACACAAGTCGTTTGGTGATGTCTACCGAGATAGCACTCGCCAGTGCTCAGTACCGGCACCTCATAGTCAAAGTTCACGATTGCATCTCGTACGACGCAGCCCCTCCTTCGGGGGGTTTTTGCCCGAGGGTAGAACATACGAAACGCAGAGAAATGTTATCGAGTTCAACTTCATACCAAACTTGACGCCGACGGCAAGGAACCTGTCGACAGCGTTGAGATTCATACCGGACTTTCGACGAAGTTTAAAAGAGGAGAAAGAAGTAATGTTAGATATCGTGCTAAGCCTACCACTTCCATCCATCATCCCGTCTTGCAAAACCAACATCTCTCACCGTAACTGCATTGGTGGAGGTTGGGAGTTGGGAGACAGCATGCCAATGCAGAAAAACACGTTCACACTTATATTGCACATTCCCCTCACGCATGGAAAAACACACTGAGACTCTTAACATAGGGTACGCGAGCTAAGCTACATATGTAGGCATGTGACTGAAAATAGTCCGTCGCATGCAGGCTTCCACTAATTGTGTCTCTGATTGAAACATTTCTCTCGCCGTGTTCGACGTGGACGCTGACGCCGATCGCTCGGGGACGGTGCGCCGTCTGGCTAGTTTACGTCTTAAACGTGGGTCGGCTCTCGCCATGATCCGGCCCTCTGCCGCAACAGCAGCAGTAGCACAGGTTGGCGCGGTAGCTCAGCAGCTCTCATTCACCATGTTCGTCCCGGCAGCGCACCGGGGTGGTACGAGCCACCCGGGACGACAGCAGTGACAGCCGACCACAGCCGGGACTCGATCAACCGCTGCAGACGGCAGCGCGAACAACGGCACCTCGCCTGATCCCTGCGCCAGTAGCCCAGCCCAAGCGCAGGCCTCTTTGGTCGGTTACCCAGCTGTCAGGAACGGCAACCGGAACAGCAGCGCATCGCCTGCTCCCTGGGCCAGTCACCCAGCAGGAAAGAAGGAAGGAAGGAAGGGAGAAAAACAAGCGAGAAGGCAGGGGAGGTTCACCAGGCACATGCCTGGTTGGCTACCCTACGCTGGGGGGAATCAGAAAGGGGAGCATAAAGATGAGAGGAGAGAGAAGGGAAGGAGAGAAGAAGATGGTCAGTAACTGTGCTGACGCGTAAGTAGCGGTGGCACTATTAAAAGGTCGAACACATTCACATAGGCCCATAGTCCTCAAAAAACACAAAGGGCTTTGACTGTCTTGAGAGCCGACGAAAGACGAGGACGTTGCTACAGCAGCATCTGCATGGAGAGCGGCCGATCGTGGAATCGTCGCAACGCGACAGAAAGTTTTCGTCTCTCACAGGTAAATCGAGGGCAACGGCATATCAAATGATCGATGGTTCATTGACGCAGACCTCGCATGCCGCACTGTCGGTCCAGGAACAGTATAGTGCATACAGCACGTCACCCACTTCCTCGGAGCGGACGTCCAGACGAGAGCAGTTTGCCCTTGAACGCTGCTGGCCTCGAACTACCGTCGCGCATTGCCGAACGCTTGGGTCTGGCTTGCTTGCCTGTTCCTAGATTCCTGGCGCCTACCCACTGCGGGGGGATTTGCCTAGAAACCGGGGGTTAATATAACAAGAAATATTTCATTTGGAAATTGGATGTGAAAGGAATCGAACGCCACAGGAATAAACAAAAATTTTAGATTGATCGGTCTATATAGAATAATACAATATTATGGAAACGAATGAACTCATTAAAGGAATTCTGAAGTCCAAAAAGTGATAGGGAATAATGTTTGCAGCGAATTCTTCTTGTGTCAACAAGAAATTCGCATATGGCTCAACAGATGTTCCTGTTGCGGAATCTCATAGAAGACGCCTCAAAGGAAACAGTATTTTGAGGATTCAGAGTAATTTTTAAGCTTCTCAATAACATTTCGAAATGCTTTTTTTCTATGGCGAGTAAAACGACGGCATGTAAGAAAAAAAATGATAAATGTTTTCTGACTCTTGGCAGTAATAGCACATGGGAGATAGCACCAGGCCAGACCTGTATAAACAGCAATTCAGGGGGGGGGGGGGGTATATGGCATCGAAATTTTGTAACAGCCACTTCCACTTTTCGAGTGGGGCACCATTTGTTATTCCAGGGAATAGAGAGATGGCCATATTCTGGGACGGATAATTTCATATTCCTGCCATCTTGAAGTAGCGAATACTTTAGGAATATAGACTCCGTAGTAAAAGCTGTGTCAGGCACAATCGACATTACTGGGCCACCTAGGGACCACCGCGCGAGCGTATCAGCCATCTCGTTTATAAGTATTCCACGATGGCCTGGTACCCATACTAACCGCACGGTACACAAATTTTGGGGGGATTCACGATGTGAAATCATTCAGTATAGAAGACTCGGATGAAGAAGATGAAGATAAGGATGTACATGCTCTCAGTTAATCAGTCACTGTAACAACTTCCGAATCATTTACTGAAAGTTTTCTAAGGACTAATATAATTGCTATGAGCTCAGCTTCAAATATTGGAGTATAGTCTGGAAGACGCAAGGAGTATGACCATGATAAAGCCTCTGAGGAGATGCCACTCCCGCTTTCTCTTCGCACATGGAAGCATCAGTGGCAAACACAGTATGTATTCCCAAGTGAAGTAAATCATCTTCTAATAAGCCTATTAAATATCTAGATGGTAAATGTTGGTGATTTGGTGGGAATATATCGTGAAATTCTATTTTTGCTTTGGACGATGATTTATCATTTTGAACGATGTCGCGTATGTTAAAATTGATTGATTCTAGTTGGCCTTGCACAAACAAAACTTGTGGTTTATATATTGCGAGACCAAGGCTCATTAAAAAATGTTGGCGATTCGGGTCTCGCACCGTCGAGGCCGCCCTTCATGAGCTCCCGATCATGTCGTCTTCGCCCCCGCACGGCACATACGCGCACAATCACCACCACTTTGCCACCGCGGGGCAGACTATCGCCGTTCTTGAGTTTCGTCTTCACGTCCGCACACCACATATCACATCACCCCGTATGTCGAGAGAGTTTTTCAAAACTATTCTAGCACAAGAGCGTGGTGTGAAATGAATGGTCACTAAACTCTATGTTGGCCTTAGCGTTCGCATGGACACATTAACAGAATTCTTTACAGAGCACTCCAACATTGTCACAACCTTTATGTAATGTGCCGAAAAAGAATACTACTGCCCACGAAGAACTGCGCGAAGAACACTAGCACAAAGAAGACGAACGGACAAGCGCAGACTAGCAACTGCCTACGATGAACTGGGCGAAGAACAGTGGCACAAAAAAAGACACACGGTCAAGCACAGACTAGCAACTGAAAGTTTATTGAAGAAAAAACACAGACATAAATAACAAGAAAGAAAGAAAAACCGCGTGAACTATTAGAGGTTGGCAGCTAAATCAATTTCTAGTTTGTGCAACGTAACCGATGGCCTAGCAACGCACATATCACCATAGTTGTGAATGAAAAACGGCTCAAGTACTTCTCGCGCTGCTGTATCTTTATGCCGGGATAGCACCTTTCTTTGACGCAGCAACGGATGACATTTGCAACCCTTACAATGCAAGCAAAAATTGGATAAAGGGTGAGCTTTCAAGATGCCCTGTGATCCATTTAACGATTGTTCAAACACCTCCCGGTTTGGCCGATATAACATTTCCCGCAAGAGAAGCGTATAAGGTACACAGCACCCTTTCCACATTCAACCACTCATCTCGATGGCTAAATTCAGTCACTCCACTTTTTTTCTTTACCTTCAACCTTCCTATCAACTATTGCGCGGACGCGACCCAACCTATTCCTAGAAGAAAAAAAACACCTTAACATTAAAACAGTTTCCCACCTTTTTCTTACGGTGAGAGAACGCATGGAGATACGGAATGCATGTAATGGGCTTATCTTTATCAATGGCCCCTCTGTTGCCAACGCCCTTTCCTTCCTGCTTTAGTTTAATCAATAACCTTTCACTAAGAGAGGCTAAATTTACTTCTGGCACGTTTCATAGCGTAAGCCTGTTGAGCTGGTTATCGAAAGCCTCGGACATTTGATACGGGCACGACTTGCGCAAAGCAGATTCTAAGCACGATGTGGCGATACCATTCTTCACTATCTTGGAGTGACTGTGAAGTTAACCATCGGGATGGGTTGGTTGAATGTGGATAGGGTAGCTGTGTACCTTATTCCCTTGTCTTGCGGAAAATGTTATATCGGCCAAAAATGGAGGTGTTTTGAACAATCGTTTAATGGACCACAGGTCATCTTTGAAAGTTCAGCCTTCATCGAATTTATGCTTGCACTGTAAGGATTGCAAATGTCACCCGTTGTTGCGTCAAACAAAGGTGCTATCCCGGCATAAAGATAGGACAGCGCGCGAGAAGTAGTTGGGGCGTTTTTCATTCACAAGTATGGTTATACGTGCGTTGCTAGGCCATCGGTTACATTGCACAAACTAGAAATTGTTATCAAGCTGACAACCTCTAATCGTTCACGTAGTGTTTCTTTATTTCTTGTTATTTTTACGTGTTTTTCTTCAATAAACATTCAGTTGCTAGTTTGCTCTTATGCGTGTGTCTTCTTTGTGCTAGTGTTTTTCGCGCAGTTCTTCGCAGTCATGAATTACCAACTCGCCCAGAGATCAATTCTTCTAAATATTCCTGCATGAGGAGACTCCACCTCAACACTCGGTTGTTGACGTGTTTGGCGGAATTAAATACTGCAATAGCTGATGATTTCACTGATTGACAAAAGGTTTGCCATAAAGGTAAGTGTGAAATGTTTGCACTGCCCAAACAAGTGCAAGGCATTCCCGTTCGATTGTGGAATAGTGAGTTTCTCGGGGCAATAAAAATTAATTGAAAATTGCGTCAGCAACTGGGTGGAGCACCTCCTCCTTCCGCATCTGGAGCACTACTACGCGCATGCTTGTGTTGGATGCATTCGTGCGAAGAACGAACTCCTTCGAGAGGTCGGGAGCCAGGAGGATGGGAGCATCACGGAGTTCTTCTTGAGTGCCGTAAATGCTTCTTCTTGAGTTACTTCTTCTGAGCCCATGAAACAGTGTGCCTTTGTCCCTTCCTTGTGGGGTCCGTAAGTGGCTTCGCAAAAGCGGCGTAGTTATGTGTAAACTTTCTTTGATAGCCGGTCAAGCCAAGGAACGACTCCACTGCTTTCTTGTTGGTAGGTCGTTTCGCGGCCAGAATCTTATCGAGCGTTTTGAGAAGTGGCTAGACTGTAGCCTCCCCCATTCGATGTCCCAACAATGATATGATCCGCTCTCCTACTTCCCATTTACTTGGTTTTATTGTGAAGTGAGCTTGCTGACTTTGATCAAAAACTTGTTTGAGAGCGTCGATGTGCTCTTGCGAAGTACCGATCGCAATGATGACATCGTCGAAATAATGGGGAACGTTGTTGTGACCAGCAAGCACATATCTCATATTGCGCGAATACTGCCGGCGCCGTTTTAATGCCAAACGGCCAGTAGAGGAAGTGATGGAGTCCACACGTGCTGGAGAAAGCAGTTTTTTCACGACTCTTGGGTTCCATCGGTACTTTCCAGTAACCTTTCGTGGAATAAAACTTGGACAAAAATCCTTTTGTCCCACAAGTGCAAGAACTACACTGATGCGCGGTATTGGCACACAATCAGGGACCAGAATTTACTTCAATTCCGGGAAATTTATGCACAACCGAATCGTGTTGTCCAGTTTCTTCACAGCGACAATGAGAGTGTGGTACCATGAATTAGACTGCTCAATAATACCGAGTTTCAGCATTTCTTGCACTTTTTCAACGTTTTCTTGCAAGGCAGGGGAGGATGGGGTACTGTGGAGCGTGGACGCGCCTATCGCAGGTCAGACGTAGTGAACAATACACGAACGTCGTTTTCCCTGATTAGTCTGAAAAAGTTTCCGCCTACTCGTATGATGCGTATAACGCATGCAAAGTGGCGCGAAACGCAAACGCAAAGCTTTGCGTACACTATTCTTAAACTCTCTATTCACAGGGAAGATAAATAAGAAGCTGGCTTTCGTCTTTAAGTCGTCTTAGGTGAATGCATAAGGGACTCTACGAGGTTTTTTTCTTTATAAATAAAGGGCAATAAGAACAGGACAATCACGATTTCTTTCCTTTCTATTTGCAGAGTAATACACAACAGCATGACATTCTGAAGCATGCAAATGACGTGGTTGCAATAGCCTGATATTGGAAGTAAATCACGAATACTATCACACTCGAATGCAAATATCCAAATGACAGCACGTTCTGACAGACTTCGTGCGGAATACGTACGGTGGGGATGAAAAGAAACGCGAACATGCTGCATCGACATTGTTTGCTGTTTCGCATTTATTTTTGAGCGGTTGTATCCTGGATGATTGATAAAAAGACAGTGTCATCTACGGTACAAACAAAGACCATCTAGCATCTTTTTATTGCCACCACGATCATAGCGTCATGAAAACACCGCACCGCTGTTTTCGCGTTTCTTTCCATTCCCCCTGTACATATGAAATACTGCGAGATGCACGAATGCGATTAAACTCCGATGCAAACACGAATTAGCGAGCTTCGTAATACGCGCGGCTGTTCAGCGCCAGCTTCCCGTAGTCTTCGTATTATACTCGCACAGCGTCGCCATGCGGCAGCGGCAAGCCGAGGCGGAGCGCCGCTCGATTGCCCGAGGAGAGCATTCGCCCAGGTACTGAAAAAATGTTCGGCGAAAGCTTGTGGCCATTCAACTGACTGTGCCATGTCTTTTTAGGAACGAAGCTCCTTAGGCCCGCACCCCGCCGTCTCCGTTGAAGCTCCTTAGATGTGGCGCCGGCGCAAAAACACAATGAAACACTACGCGTGCCTAACGCCGAGTGGTTTGGTTCTAGCGCACCAGAAATCCGAGGTTAAATAAAAGAAATAAGCTCTGTCCACAACTGGTTATAATGGTTGTCTTCACTTTCACCACCTTTATCGTGGAGTGTGAAATGACAACCATCATTCTGGCGAAGTGCGCTTTGTCGAAGGTGGCAGCAGACGCTCAAACCACCCGGCGCCAACGTAAAAAAAAAGCGCGTGGTGCCAGACGCGCGGCGCGAAAACAGTTCGCGTTTAGGAACGACAGCAAAATTAATCGAAATCCATGTTGGCAAATATATATATATATATATATATATATATATATATATATATATATATATATATATATATATATATATATATATATATATATATATATTGCAACGGGTATGAGCCGAGGAAGGAGAAGAGGGAGAGGACGTGAACCGGTGCAGCCTACCGACGCCATCATTACCCGACCGTCAATCTCGCCCTGTAATTAAACATAATACAACCGTACCCGTAACAGTTTTGTGGTGGAGGTGCTTGGTACTTCGCCCAAGACGACGGAGCCGCTACCGGTCGATCTACGCCGAAGCCGACGCCTCGCCGGTCTACCTCCGACACTACCGGGGATCCCGATGTCTAACAACGGTGACCGACAGTCATCTCCGAGTCCTCCGGCGCGGGCAGCCGGTACATGGATGCGTCAGATGGAGCCACGCCCTTTCTCTTGAAAACCCGGCGAGGACGTGGAGGAATGGCTCACCCACTACAAGCGTGTAAGCAAATGCAACGGCTGGAACCCCACGGCTCAGCTGGAGCATGTCGCTCTCTTCCTGACGAACACTGCTCTGGTGTGGTTTGAGAACCACGAAAAATCGTTAACAACCTGGGACCGCTTCGCTTCTGAAATCAGAGTGCTTTGGAGATTCAACCACGAAAAGGAAGCGGGCGGAGCAGACATTGCTTCAGAGGGCCCAAGTACCAGGGGAGACCTGTACTACGTACTTAGAGGCGATCCTCAAGTTGTCTAAGACCGTGAATCCTCGAATGTCAGAAGAGTACAAGGTTGGGCACCTTCTAAAAGGCATTGCCGAAGACGTATACAACTACTTGATCGCCAAGGAGAGTCTCACCTCGGTCGCTGATGTCATTAAGCATTGCCGCACATTTGAGACCCTGAAGCTCCGCCGCATCACGTCTAAGTTTGGCAGGTTAGCAAATGTCACGACCGTAGCAAGCGTTGAGGACAGCTACAGTTTCCACTTTGACATTGCGGCAACTGTAAGACAAATTGTCCGCGAAGAACTTGAAAGACACATGAAGACGGCGGATGCCCAACAGCTCGGTCGTGCTTTTAACCAACCCCGCGAACATGCATCGACTGTATCCTCAGTGTCGCCCATGTCAGGCGGCGTAGACTTCCGAGTCGACCAGCTGCGACAGCACCAAATTTTTTCCTGCGACATGACGCCCAACCAACGCACTCGCAGATACGATCATGACTCGGCCGTCAGAAGACCGTGTTTTTTTACACGCAGCGTCCCAGAGTTTATCGAGAAGCCTACAGCGTAGCTGTGATGTTCCGTGCAGGGAATTTTCCCTTTTTCAGGGAATTTTCGACAGCTATTTTGGACGAAAGGGAAAAAGGGAATCTTCGTGATATTGCAGGAAATTTTGAGGGGCGGCGAAATTTTTTTTTATAACGATCAAAAGACTGTGGACATGAGGCTTTCGCATGTCGCAATCGTTTCTGGCACATGTTGCGCGCCAAAACACAGCCTCTAAGGTTCGTTTTTAAAGACCATAGTATTTAATAACCCAGTCAATATATATTGACTGGGTTTTAAAGACCCAGTCAATATATATTCTAGTCACTTCACATTTATTCATTTTTTTTCTTTACGGTAGTTTGCAGAACCGTTCCTAATCAAGTCAATAAAATGTTAAATACCACCACAAAAGCTTGTTTTCTTTCACAATATTTAGTCACCATTATTGAAAAGTTGACGTGTTTTTTGTACAAAATGTGGTGCATATAGATACAGAGCGTCTGCTAGGCACATTAATGTACGCCACGTCACTCAGTAACAAAAAAAAACAACAATAATAAACTTTTCTTCTTATGCAGTGGCCGTGTGCATGAGCATGTACAGCATTCCTTCCGTATCGCATACCGCTTAAAGCGAGCTCTAAGGTAGCTCCTTCGTAGTATTAAAAGCCGATCTCAGAGGCGATGCTTTGAGTTGGGCAGGAAAGAAGAGAAAGCGATGGGAAGAGCCTGAAACACGTCGAACACTATATATATATATATATATATATATATATATATATATATATATATATGTGAAGAAGAAGGTGTCCTTCGATCCAGCAAATGCAATATTTCAAAGAAGAGGACGTGCAAAACGAAAACTTCGTTAATTTTTCCAACGTTTCAGCCGGGGCCCGGCCTTCATCAGGAAAAAAAAAATATATATATATATATATATATATATATATTGTTACGTGAAGGCACACAGGGAAACAAGGCGTATTTACAATATAATTACACTACGCCAAGCGTAAGCCGAGGTGGAGGAGGAGAGCGCGCGCCACACCCAAAACCACGTCGTCTTCCTCGTTGTCTGTCTTGCTGCTTTTGCGTGCAATATTCTTATAACAATATATATATATATATATATATATATATATATATATATATATATATATATATATATATATATATATATATATATATATATATATATATATATATATATAATCTTTTTTTCTGCGGGGAAATATGCGCGGATTTTTGGCGATGTATGCGGGGAAAAATGCCGGAAATGTGGAATTTTCGGGCCTCGGAAAGGGAATTCTATCGAGGACGGAACATCACTGCAGCGTAGACCGCCGATCGCCTGTCTGCTACAGCTGTGGTGCCGTATGTCACATCTCTCGTTTTTGTCGCCGGCGCCGCCAGACAGGATACGGCCCACCACCTACTTAGCCTGACCTTGAAGAAGGCATTTATGACGATCATTGGCCGACAGAACCTCGAGCAGTAAACACCCCAGGCTCACCACCCAGAAATTCTTTCCGGCAGTACAACAGAAGCAGTGACTCGCCAGCAGCTTCCGGACCGCAGCCTGACGCCACCGACCAGTCGCCAGCACTGTTCACCGTCACCACGGCGACGTTCTACGTCTCTGCCTATTATGATGGTCAAGAACAAAGTGTTTGTGTAAACTGATAGTGTGCCTGCAACTGCTTTAGTGGATACTGGTGCTACGGTTTCCGTCATGAGTGTGGCATTCAAAGAAAGGCTGGGTCGGAAAGTTATGTTCCCGTGGAATGGTGGTGTGACATTTCGTGGTGTTAGCGGAGAGTGCCTTGTTCACCTTGGTATTTGTGTTGCAAGTGTTTTATTCGGCGAGGAAGATCTCATCACGGAATTTCTCGTAATACCACGCTGCACTCACGATGTGATTCTCGGGATCGACTTCCTTCAGGATTGTGGGGCTTCCGTTAACTGTGGCACAGGCGAAATTACACTGAATAGTGCCCTTCTCTCTGCTATTGCTGACGCATCCTTACCAGAGAAAAACTACTTTGTCGTATCAAGCGATTCGCTTATAGCGCCGTGGTCTCTATCACGCGGTTCTGTTAATGTTTCTGCTGCCGACCTTTCGCCGTTCGACGCGCAAATTCAACCATTTGCGATGGGTTGCGTGAAGAAAAATGTACTTGTGCCACGTTCTCTCGTGACAGTTGTGGATGGCGCCTCAAGCTTGTGGGCTTTCAATTGTTCTTCGGTGCCTGCTATTCTCCCGCGCGATATGAAGCTCGCTGAGTTCGACGAAGTTACTTACAGCTCTATCACCGTTTTAAGCAAGGAGAAACAGTCTCAAACAAGCGACGCCCAACGAAGCCGTTCTGAAGAAAAGTTTTACGAATGATCAGCAAGTCGCTGCCCTCACATGAACGCCACGCTCTTGCACGATTACTTCTGACACATCTTTCGGTGTTCGATTTCACACAAGGTGACACGCAGACTTCACTACCACTTGAACAGCTAAATAGCTCAAACTTCAGGGACAAAAGACAAGAGAGTGCGACACACACAAGCGCTGACTTCCAACTGAATTTTAATTAGGAAACACATGAATATAAAGGGTAGACCCGCGCCTGCGCAGCTTCGCAAACCTGTACCACAAACCACCCCTAAGTGATAAGATGCATCTCTCTAAATGCACGACACCAGTTCCGTAGAAGAAATAAAAGTTAATAAATCACATGGCACTATCTTGCAATACTCCCAAAAAATGTAGTTCTTTATCTGACAGAGCAATGGAGGGCACGCTTATACAATGCCTAACATCCTTAGCCATCTCTGCCGCTTCTACTATTTCTCGCGTTTTTTTGGTCTTCATGTGCGGGCGGAGGAAGCGGTCGGGCATTACCACATTCTCGTGCTCATAACAGAATTGACACCGTATCGGCACACCCCATTCGTCAAAAACATTACCGGGTGTCTTCGACAGAAAGGACGGTTATAGCAGAACAGGTGACCGCCATGTTACGGAAAGGAGTTGTCCAAGAGTCATCTAGTCCGTGGGCAGCACCCGTGATCTTAGTAAGGAAGAAGGATGGGTCATGGCGGTTCTGTGTGGACTGTAGAAAACTAAACGTGGCAACCAAAAAGATGTATACCCGCTTCCTAGGATTGATGATCTGATTGATTGCCTACATTCCGCTGCCTACTATTCGTCACTGGCCTTGCGATTAGAGTATTGGCAGATATCCATGCACCCAAACGACAAAGAGAAAACGGCCTTCGTGATACCTGACGGCCTTTATATGAATTTATTGTTATGCCGTTCGGTTTTTGTAATGCGCGAGCAACGTTCGAACGGTTTATGGACGCTATACTTCGTGGACTTTGGGAAATTGGTTTGTTCTGCCTAGATGATGTGGTGATTTTCGGTAGCACACTGACCGAGCATAACAGACGTCTCGGTCTTGTTTTGGATTATGTAGAAAAGGCCGGCTTCATCCTAAACTGAAAGTGTCGTTTCGGTGAAACGGAGACATTAGTACTTGGAGATCTCGTTGACAAAAACGGCGTGAGGCCAGACCCACGAAAGATCGAGGCCGTCAGCTCTTTCGAACCCCCAAAGTCGGTGCGGGAGTTGAGGAACTTCTTGGGCTTATGCTCATATTTTAGTCGTTTCGTTCCGAGGTTCGCTGACGTGGTGCATCCCCTAACATGTCTTCTCCAAAAAGACGTCCCTTTCAACTGGACTTCGGCTTGCGACGATGCGTTCCGCCAGCTAAAGTTTCTACTGACGTCGGGGCCCATCCTGCGTCACTTCGATGCGTCCTCGCCGACGGAAGTGCACGCTGATGCTAGTGGCATCGGCATCGGTGCCGTACTTGTGCAGCCTCATCAAGGAGCTGAGCACGTAGTGGCTTATGCCAGTCGCTCTTTCAATGAGGCTGAGCGCAATTATACCGTAACGGAACAAGAATGCTCGGCAGCTGTCTTCGCGGTACACAAATTTCGACCTTATATATATGGGCGCCCGTTCACTATTGTTACTGACCACCACGCTTTATGCTGGCTGGTGAATCTCCGTGACCCGAGTGGTCGACTGGCATGTTGGGCTCTTCGACTTCAGGAGTACGACTTCGTCATCTCGTACAAGTCTGGACGCCGCCACGCAGATGCCGATTGTCTCTGCCGCCTTCCTCTGACGACGACGGAGTGTGACGAAGACAGTTTTGATGACTGTTTTGCACCCATTTCTTCCGCATTCCCAGACTCGACTACTTTCAAGGAAGAACAAAAAACTGATATTAGTTTCGAGCCATTATTTGTTGCGGCATCGCGTCCTAGAGCCAACGGCCGCTTTTGTGTCCGTGACGGCTTTCTCTACAAGACCAATTATTCGGCTAAAGGCGCACGCTTCCTCCTGGTCGTGCCACAGAGTCTACAATTAGACATACTGAGAGCCATGCACGACGATGTGACAGCTGGTCACCTGGGGTTTATCAGAATTTTGAATCGGACACAAGAGCGCTTTTACTGGCCCAGAATGTGAGACAAAGTCAAGAACTATGTCGCAAGTTGCGAACAGTGTCAACGCTACAAGCGTCCTTCGACTCCTCCACCGGGTCTTCTCCAACCACTGCCACCACCTCATCTACTATTTGAACAAGTCGGTATCGATCTTTTGGGCCCATTTCCACGATCACCTAACAACAATCAATGGGCGATAGTATGCGTCGACCACCTGACTCGTTACGCAGAAACGGCGCCCATACCATCCTCGACAGCTGCGTGCGTGGCCATGTTTTTGCTTAGATTCGTCATTCTTCGGCATGGTCCACCCCGTGTGATCATCAGTGATAGTGGTCGTCAGTTCGTCGCGGACGCCGTCGAAGAACTGGTTCGTCTGTGCAATTCGCAGTTCCGCCATTCACCGCCGTGTCACCCTCAGGCGAATGGGCTGGTAGAACGTACGAACAGAACTCTAACATGTTAGCCATGTACGTATCATCCGACCACAAGGACTGGGATGATGTTCTCCCTTTTATAACTTACGCCTACAACACTGCAAAGCACGAGACGACCGATTACCGTCCTTTTTAGCTCCTTTACGCACTCCCACCGTTAAGCTGCATCGACACTATTTTACCGTTTGACTTCCATAGCGACTACTCTGTCTCCAGGACGCTCTGTCTTGCCAAAGAAGCCCGGAGTATTGCTCGTCTTCGGACTGTGGCATCGCAACACCGATCGAAGGAGCGCTATGACAGCCGTCATGTCTGTTGCACACTGCAAAGGAGACTTTGTGTGGTTGTGGACTCCGCAACGTAAACAGGGCCTATGCGAGAAGTTTCTACCCCAGTACACGGGCCCATTCCTCATTGTTGATCGCTTGAGCAATTTGACATACGTGGTAGCACGCCTCACATCAGCTGGTCGTCGGTCAAGCCGGACCCAGCTGGTACTTGTCGCGCGTCTTCAAAGCGGTTTCACCCTAAGCATTCTTAGTGGTTCAGACTCGCCCAGCGGGCTTCGTCTGGGAGCCGGAGAATGCAACGGGTATGAGCCGAGGAAGGAGAAGAGGAAGAGGACGTGAACTGGTGCAGCCTACCGACGCCATCATTACCCGACCATCAATCTCGCCCTGTAAATAAACATAATGCAATCGTACCCGTAACAATATACATATATATTGTAAAAGAACGACACAGAGACAGCACCCTTGCTGCGGGCAGGCTGTTCTATTCCGTCGTCGTCTTCTTCTCATTCGCTCTAGCTCCCGAGCCATGGTCGCACTCTTCACTACACTCAGCCACGCTGCAACTGGTCTACTCCTGCAAGAAAAGCACTTAAGACAACGTCACGTTTGTCGACGGACGCAGTTCTCATTCGCGACACATGCACAGCAAAGTTATTTCGTTTTCTCTTGTCCGTGCGTGCATCAGAAGCCGCGGACCGTGCCCGCCAAGTGTTCTCTCCCAAGCGCTCGGAAATAATGAACGGGCCTTCGTACTTTGGGCGCAGTTTGTGTGCAGACGATGGAGCGCCTCGCTGCAGGCACACCTCGTCGCCTATACTATATTTCGGCGCCGGACGGTGACGTCGGTCGTAGTACCGCTTTTCCGCCTGTTGAGCATGTGCAATCCTCCTGCGCGCCTCCATACGGATATCGCGACAAAGTGTCTGGCGTGCAACGAAACGCCCAACTTTGACGGGAGTGTCCAGACCGAATGTGGCATTCAGTTGCGGGAGCTGGCCGTAGACAATCTCGTAGGGGCAAGTTCCTGTGTGTCGCCGTGTTCACTGCGTATGCAGCCGCTTGAAGATGGTCATCCCAGTAAGCTTCCCCTCGTTTGCGATTCTTACAGTACGGTGCGAGTCGAGCCTGGATAGTCTGGTTCGACCTTTCCGTCAGTCCGTTCGCCTGTGGATGGTATGCCGACGCGAAGTGATGCTCAACTCCTACTTGCTGTAGCTAAGTGCGGAGCTCGCGACTGCGGAAGGTGGTCGACCGGTCGGAAATCAACTTGTTAGGAAGACCGTGTCGCCATTCGAAGCGCTCTCTCAAGAATCGGATGACGTGGCTAGCAGCAAGCGAAGGTACTGCCACGACCTCTACAAACTTGGACAAGTGATCCACAGCGAGTATAATATAACGATTACCCGCTGCCGTCATTGGAAGAGGCCCGATGTGATCAATGCCCAACTTGTGGAAAATGGTCTCCGGAGGCTTAATCGGCGCAAGAAATCCATGTTGGCCTCCGGGACGTCGTTTGCGTTGTTGACACACCTCGAAACTGGCAACATACGAACACACACTTTTATCCATTTTCGGCCACCAAAATCGTTCTTGTGCCTTGCGTAAGGTGGCTCGGTAGCCCACATGGCCTCCTTCGGGGCTGTCATGGATGGCAAGTAATATACTCGATCGTAAGGAGCCAGGAATAACCAAGAGATGACGCTCGTCACTCTTATCGGCCCACTGACGACGATACAACGTGCCATCACGTAAGATGAACTTGGCATTGTGTCCTGTATCCTCAATGGAGTCTATAACGGGTACGAGACCTACATCGCCGCGTTGGGCCTTCGCCGCGTCCTGTTGAGAAAACATGATCCAGCTTTCTGGATTCCGTGGGGAGGATTCCTCGATCGGATTTCGCGATAAAGCGTCGGCCAGCTGATTTCGTGCTCCAGCACGGCGACGGATGTCGCACGTGTAGTCCTGGAGCCGAACAATCAATCGGGCAAACTTGTGTTGCAGGTGCCACTTCTGCAACATCCATGCAATCGCGGAGTTGTCTGTTACGACCGTGAAGTGTCGGCCAAACAAGTAGTGGCGGAACTTTTCATCCACACTCCACACTACGGCCAAACACTCGAGTTCATTCGAATGATAATGACGTTCCGCGTCCGAGAGTTTACGACTGGCGTAGGAGATGACGTGCCCGCGCCCACTTGTGTCACGTTGAAGAAAAACTGCCCCTAGGTCGGTCTGACTCGCATCAGTATGCACTTCCGTCACCCAATCTTCATTAAAGTGGCAGAGCACCGGGCTATGCGTAAGCTGGTATTTGAGGGTTTGGAAGGCGTTATCCTCTGAAAGACCCCATTGAAATGGAGCGCCTTTCTTCAGTCAGTCCGTGAGTGGAGCAGCCGTTGACGCAAAGCTCGGCACGAACTTGCGCAAGTATGACGCCATTCCGAGGATTACCTGGAGCTGTTTAATAGATGTTGGTGCGGGGTATTTGGCTACGGCGTCTATGCGTTCCGGCAAGGGTCGTACGCCATTACGAGATATCTGATAACCGAGATATGATATCGTCGTCAACCCGAACTGGCACTTCTCGCGGTTAAGTCGAAAGCCGGTGTTATGCAACCTCTGCAGTATTGTGTCGAGATTTTGTAGATGTTGTTTTTCTGTTTTCCCGATGACTAGAATGTCGTCGAGGTGAACGACACAGGCGTGGTCTATCAGCGTGCCCAACACCGTGTTCATGGCACGCTGAAACGTGCTTGGGGCAGTTCAGATACTGAAAGGCATCCGGTTAAATTCGTACAAGCGAGATGGTGTCCGGAAGGCCATCTTAAACTTATCTTCTTCAGCCACGTTTATCTGCCAATACCCTGCTTTCAGGTCTAGTGACGAAAAGAACCTGGCATTCCGTACGGCGTCAATAGCATCGTCAATGCGTGGCAGCGGGTACGAGTCTGGTATGGTGTGTTTGTTCAACTCTCGGTAGTCGACACAGAATCGGAGATTGCCGTCCCTTTTACGGACTAGGATAACAGGCGCTGCCCACGGGCTAGCAGACGGCCTGATGATGTTAGCCGCTAGCATTTCTTGCCCCTGTTGGTCGATTACAGTCCGCTCTCGTTCGGCGTACCTACGTAACGGTATGGACACCGGCGGATGGTTGTCGGTCGTAATATGGTGCTCTAGCATGCTAGTACCGGGGAGCTGATCAGTAGTATCAGCGAAGAGCGACGCGTGCCTCTCGAGTATAGCGGGGAGTGTAAGTGGCCTTGTCAGCTCACCTGGTTGAGTCAGAGGCGTACTTGGAGCTACGGGACGGAGGATGACGCTACTTCCTTCCACAGTGAGGCGCACATCCCCGGAGAGAAGGTAGTCGGCCCCCAAGACCATTTCGGCCGGCAAGTCTTCGAACATGGGCACCGAGGACAAGAACTTGCAGCCGGCATCGGTGTTGATCTGCAGGTTTAGGGCACCGACCGATAGTACGTAGCCACCGAGGCCCCGCAGTGGTGGTTCAGTCCAAGGCTGGAGATCTTCTGCGGCGTGGCATCGAAGCAATGCCGTACACTGTGCTCCGGTATCGACGAGAGCCGTCAGTTCTCCGATGCCGTCGACGCGAACCATGAGGGTTGGAAGTGGGCGTGCTTGATATTGTATGGCTTGAGGCTTGCTTTGTGGTCAGTTTTTATACCCGTGCCCGAAGCGCCCACACGTGTAGCATCCACGTCTCGGTGAAACCGGCTCCTTTGGGTGAACTGGAGCCGCACGCCGTTGAGAAGTGTCCTGCAATTCCACTGCCTGGCGTACAAAAGTGGAGATGTCGGCTGGGTGGGTGTCGGCGGACAAGACGGCCGCGTGCGTCGAGTCAAGGATCCCGTCGATGACGTACTGCCTGGCTGCCGCAAGCTTGTAAAAGTATGCCGCAAGCTTGTAAAAGGGACAGCTTGTCGTAGATGTATGTTGCGACGTCTTCAGTTGCACCTTGCCGGCGTGACCGCATGGTCATGAACCGATAGTCATAAGCGCTCGGAAGCGACTCAAACGCGGACGTCAGGGCCGCGTTCCATGTTGGCCACGTGGTGTATGCGCTGCCTTGGAATCGATGCCATGCTTCGGCGGATCCTCGCAGACGTCCTTCGGCGACGGATTTCCTGATTGTGTCACTCCAAGAGTATTTAAGAGCAACCGAGTTTACGACGCTTACCCAGCTCGCGGGGTCATCCACCCATGAAAACATGGAATTTCGTTCTCAGTGAACGATCCAAGTGGGGCGCTCCCAAAGCCGGATGTCTTGAGCTCTTGAGCGAACATCGGGAAGGCTTGGGAAATGGCCTTCCTGCAATCATGACGCGGAGCCACCGTGGAGGCCTGGACGCCGTCCGTGGTCGGTGGCAAGTCCGAGAGTACTCGTCCACTTCGGAGTGTAGTGGACGCAGGGATGTCGGGGTCGGTAGTTCGCGGCCGCGCCATTGTAAAAGAACGACACAGAGACAGCACCCTTGCTGCGGGCAGGCTGTTCCTGGGCCGTTCCTGGGCCAGCTGTTCTATATTCTTTTTCCTCTTTCTCCACTTCGGCATCCCATGTCCTTACGCTAGCCGAGACCGCGCCCCAGTGCCGCTCTTGGTCATCACACTCGGCCACGCTGCAAGTATGGGTGCGTGCGCTCGAAATGTCACGTCTCTAGCGGTGGTTGTGGTCATCGTAGGTCTGGCCGTGGCTAGAAGAAGTGTGTAGGTTCTGTACTGCGTCCTCTGTTGCAATGCCTCAGGAGGACGAAACTGGCTGTTCCTCGGCGGTCTGTCTTTACGACGCTGCAACTTGGTTTGGAGATCTGGTGGGCGACACTGGGTGTGATGCAGTGGTCTTCGCACGCCTAGGAGGCACTTATGTCGAGCCGGAGAATATTTGTGGAGCACAGAATGCGTGTGAGCACGGACTTATTCAGTAACTGAGAAAGAATGCCTAGCTATCATCTGGGCTATTACGAAATTTCGGCCTGATCTGTACGGACGACCTTTCGATGTCGTTGCCGATCACCACGCATTTTGCTGGTTATCCTCCCTCAAAGACCCCTCCGGACGCTTGGCACGATGGGCTGTGCGGCTCCAAGAGTACGACATTCGAGTCATCTATCGCTCAGGCCAGAAGCACGCCGATGCCGATGCTCTTTCACGATCGCCTGTTTCTACTGACATTGCGAGTGTCTCCATTCAAGACAACTTATTTTCGCCATTAGGATCCATCAACATGGCTTCGAAGCAACGCGAAGATTCGTGGATTGCGTCTTTGATCGATTACCTCTGATGTACTCGCACGCCCGCCATCTCGAGCGCTACGCCGACAAGCATCTCACTTCGCCATCCGTGATGGAATCCTTTATCACCGCAACTACCAACCTGACGGCCGCAAATGGCTACTTGTCATATACCCAGGTAACTTCGGGCTAGCATATGTGCTGCTTTCCATGCCGATCCACAGTGCGCCCACGCCGGTCTGTTTAAGACGTACGCCAGACTACGTCTTCGGTTTAATTAGCGCGGCATGTACACACTCATGCAAAAGTACATTCGATCTTGCACAGAGTGCCAACGCGGCAAGCCCGATTCTTGCTACTCTTATGGACCAATGCAACCGTTACCGTGCCCAATGCGACCATTCGACCGAGTCGGAATAGACCTTTACGGTCCTCTGCCGTACACATCAGCTGGGAATCGCTGGGTTATTGTGGCGATAGATCATCTCACGAGATATGTAGAAACAGCCGCTCTGCCAGCCGCGACAGCACATGACGTTGTGTCTTTCCTGCTTCAACGCTTCGTTCTGTGTGATGGTGCTCCTCGTGAACTTCTGAGCGACCGAGGCCGCGTCTTTCTCGAGGATGTTGTTCAAGAACTGCTCGCGGAATACCATGTTATTCACCGCTGTACTACCGCATATCATCCGCAAACAAACGGCTTGACCGAGAGTTTCAACCGCACTCTTGGTGACATGCTTTCTATGTATATCGCCTCCAACCACACCAACTGAGACCTTATTCTTCCCTACGTGACGTACGCCTACAATACGGCACCCCAGGCGACGACAGGCTTTTCTCCCTTCTTTTTACTCTATGGCCGAGAACCCTCATGTCCGATCGACACCATTCTTCCCTACCGACCCGACTCCTCTGAGGGCACACCAGTTTCCGAAGCTGCTCGATATGCAGAAGAATGTCGGCAACCAGCTCGCACCCTTACAACACAAGAACAAGGGCTACAGAAATTTCGGCACGACGACGGACGACCCCAGAACCAGTTTTCGCCCAACTGTCTTGTTTGGCTGTGGGTGCCTCCCACTTCTGCGCCAGGTATCTCCACGAAGTTCGTCAGCAGGTACCACGGACCCTACCGCGTCCTAGAGCAAACTTCTCCCGTCAACTACCTCATCGAACCGCTCACGCCTCCTGTGGACCTACGTTGCCGAGGCCGCGAAACTGTTCACGTGGATCGCCTCAAACCATATCGCGAACCCCTTGTCCTCACGACACCTTAGAACACCTAGTTCGCCCCATCTTCCCAGGCAGCACGCCGGCATTGGACCGATCTCGGCCCAATGTCGGCAAACGTCGGCGGCAATATTGGCCCCATGTCGGCAAATCACGCTCGCGCTACTTTCACCCACATAGGTCCGATGTCGGCTAGCCGGCATTGGGCCGATGAGGGCCAGCCGGCGTTGGGCCGACGAGGGCTAGCCGGCGTTGGGCCGACGAGGGCTAGCCGGCGTTGGGCCGACGAGGGCTAGCCGGCGTTGGGCCGATGAGGGCCAGCCGGCGTTGGGCCAATGAGGGCTAGCCGGCGTTGGGCCGATGACGGCTTGCCAGCGTGGGTCCGAGACCGGCCCGCCGTTATTCAGCAGATGATGGCAAGGTGTCATTGGGCCTATGTAAGCTGGCCGATGCGACGGTTAGCACTCGTTATTCTGGTAATTTACCGTGCGATGAGTAAGGTAATATACTGTGCCGTGGTAGTCTGCTCGTAGTCTGCAGTTTAGATGGGGACACCGGCGGTAGTTGCTCGATGCGTACAGTAGCTTGATTAGAAAGGCTGATACGCGTGTTATAAAGTGAAATGGCTGCGTGCCGACCATGCATAGTTAGGTATTCCTGGGATTACTGTACTGTAAGTCAGCAGTGCTAAAAAAATCTATTCGCGGCACAACGGCATTCATCGACTACCGTTGGCGCCGTGTTCGGTAAATACTTCGTAAGCAATCGACCCATTTGGGGTCTCAGCGTAGCATTGAGACCCAGAATTCTGTGGAACCGTGCAAGGCCGAGAAGAAAAGTCAATATTGTCTCCAATACACCTAAAAGGATGAAAGTCCTGTTGCACCAATTACGCATGCGTCTAGGTAATGAAGGAGCAACACATTTGAAAAGTGATAAACAGAAATTTATTCACACATATGAACACACGCCAGCAGTTCCAGAATAATGATGCCATAAAGGAACACCTAAACATCTATAGATACCGTAGCCAACATCTAAAACGATCCCACAGCCAACGTATTCCTCATGAAAAACAGGAAAATATGATCGAGAATGGGGTCAGGCGAAGAGTTACAATCTTTTCAATGTTATTCACGGCACATTCAGAATAAATATTTAAAATCATAGAAGGAAAAAAAATATGATTAACAATTAACGAAGAATATCATAGGTACTTGTGTTTTGAGGACGATATCGCGCTTTTCGGCAATGACGGTGACGAATCACGAAACAATAAAATACTGGTGATGTAAACGAAAGACGCCGTATTAAAGATGTACCCGAAGAAAACAAAGATCATGTTAGGCGGCCCGGCGAGAAAGGGGAGATTACGGGCGGCAAACAGTCTAGAAGAGCATTATACGCGTGGGCTAGTTACTAACAGAGGAGCCCCCCCCCCCCACCCCATGGTGATCAAATTCACCGAAAAGCAAGCTTGGGTTAGTTCGCAAACGTTAGTTCGTCGTAACACATGACTGGAAATTAAATTACCCCTATCCTTTAAGCGGAAATCACAAATCTTTAAGTCATACCTTATGGGACAGAAACATGAATAAACTACAGCACGCGACCTGAAAAACGTTGCGAGTGGTGCCGCAAGGTTCCACATACTCTACATCTAAACAAGGTTGACACGCACGCACGCATTTCTTATCTCAAGGTAAGAATGTAACGGAAAAGAAGCATGCATGAATACCTTTCACGTGTGGCTCTTGGATCGGTAAGAACACGAGCGAATAAAAGGCATGGTCAATAACGAACGCACGATAAAGAGAACAAAAATCTGACTGGACAGACGTAAGAGCAGTCAAGACGTGTCCTTAAATGAAGCGAGTGAGTCCAATATGGAAGCACGTAGCCGCTGGCTGCTAGCTGCGGTGATCTCTGCCGAAAACAGTGCTGGAATCTTGCCGCGTATCCGTCTCGCAAACGTTTTTGACTTTCCTCCGCACATGGCCACACACCGACACTTCTTGAAGAATTCTGCTGGCCGGGGCGAAAAAGCCTGCTCTCGCTACAACTTATCCTTCCATCGAGCTGGCTACCCTTCCCAGCCTGGTCAAGCAAGTTTCGCGACAATGACGCCGAACTACAGTAAAGGCGGAGGGGGGGGGGGGAGGACGGGTAGAGATTGGAGACGAAAAAATGCTGACTCTCCCTTCTTAGGAGCACGGCTCAGCCTCCGACAATAGTGTCCCCCCCCCCCCCCCGGGTCCCCTCCTCCTGCACAGCATGTCGTCTGTGAGCTACGTAGAATTTTCAATGCATCGCTTGTTCCAACGTGTCGCTACGTGAAAACTTTCCGTACACCACGTTGTCCCTGCGCTTTTTATCGTATTTCCCGCGCAGTAATAGTAACATTAATGAAATCCAGGGTTTGACGGAATCCCGTCTGGTCGGGAGGAGGCATTGCAAAAGAAGAAGAAACGCCGACCACAATAAAAACAATTTAAAACAAAACGAGTCGTTTCGGCTCCCATATGGAAGCCTTGTTCACAGTGAAGTACAAAAAAAAATCTCTCTCTTATTGGGAGCATCTTTTTTTTTGACTTCACTGTGAACAAGGCTCCCGTGTGGGAGCCGAAACGTCTCGTTTTGTTTTAAATTGTTTTTATTGTGGTCGGCGTTTCTTCTTCTTTTGCAATAGTAACATTAAATGCGACTTTTTCTAAAAGCACGTGGGAAGCAATCGTTGAACGAGATTTTTTACTTCAAAATGATAGGTATGGGACAAAACGACGGTGATGAAGTGAAAACACTAACTGGCAAACACGTGTCAAACACGTGTTTGTATGTTCGTTAACGGTTGTTGGTCTTGGTGGGCTAGTTGGTTTGGAAGGTTTCTACCGAAAAAAACGTGTCTACACTTCTTCCCGGTCTTTCTTGCGCCAACGTGCTAAAGCGCGTTCCGAAGGACCCATTAAAGTTCATTCATCCATCACTGAACAACTAGCTCAGCAACACTCCTTGTTGAGCTTTTTACTACTTTCACAAGGCAAAATTATGTGACATCACTGAAGCAAATGCGTTTGTTACGCTTTACCACAACATGCGCGTGTGTAAATACGTGCACACCCACAGACATGTGCACACCCACAGGATGTAAAGGATATAGCGCTAGAAATATGATGTAAGGCCCGGTTTGTGCACAGAATTAGTATTCACATAAAACTTCTTCCGCTAAATGTATTCCTGCTGGAATGATTGGGCGAATACTGATGCTGGATATATCAGTGAGGTCTACCGACCAATGGCAAAAACATTTATGAAAGAGAAGCACTTTGAATGTAAGTTCAGTTTTTGTAGCGTTGAACAGCTCGTCAACGAAATGGCAGTCTAATGTGAGTCAGTCTGAAGGCCGCTTTTCGGGTAGAAAAGCCACAGTGCTAGTGATAACTGTTAGTTAATGTCTTTGCAGAAACTAACGAGAGGATGCAAGCTATTTACTCGGCGTTACTTCGCGACCCGAACAGTACATGCGGCATTAGCACGATACGATGCATGTATGTACTTTCTTATTTTTGCTAGTACACAAATCCATGTAGCAGCTTTCTGCAGCCTAGGCGAGTAATATTCAAGCGCTTAATACTCTATGGCATTATAAGCTTGTGTTCGACGTCGACGTATACAGTAGTAGACTGCCAGCATGTCAGCGACGGTTTTATTTAGCCGCTCCGTGAGGCCATTCGTCTGCAGGTGGTAGTTGCGGTTGTCCATCGGTGACTTGTATGTCAAGATGGTTTGCGTTATTTCCGCCGTAAAATCCGTACCTGTGTCGATGACGACGACTTCTGTAGCGCCGCGATGCTGGAGGACGTTCTCACAGGGCAATATATATAACTGTCTGAAGGAAGACAAGAAGGTATTCCAGCTTCGCCGATGAAAGCTAACCAACAATTGACTCAGCTAACATTGCTTTAAGAGCGGCAACAACACGGGAAAAAAGGCCCAATTCTGCCTGTGAAAGCCTTCAGCTGCCGATATCAGTTGAAGCAGCTGATATACGATAGAATGACGGCAAGCACGGCAAGTTCGGCCCAATGTTGCCGGTGAAAGCCATCGGCTACGGCGATATCGGTGGAAGTGTGGCGGAACGGCGGCAAACTCTGCCCAATGTTGCCGGTGAAAGCCATCGGCTAAACCGATATCGACGGAAGTACGGCGGGACGCCGGCAAACTCGGCCCAATGTTGCCGGTGAAAGCCATCGGCTAAGCCGATATCGGTGGAAGTACGGCGGGGCGCCGGCAAACTCGGCCCAATGTTGCCGGTGAAAGCCATCGGCTAAGCCGATATCGGTGGAAGTAGGGCGGGGCGCCGGCAAACTCGGCCCAATGTTGCCGGTGAAAGCCATCGGCTAAGCCGATATCGGTGGAAGTACGGCGGGACGCCGGCAAACTCGGCCCAATGTTGCCGGTGAAAGCCATCGGCTAGCCGATATCGGCGGAAGTACGGCGGGACGCCGGCAAACTCGGCCCAATGTTGCCGGTGAAAGACATCGGCTAAGCCGATATCGGCGGAAGTACGGCGGGAGGCCGGCAAACTCGGCCCAATGTTGCCGGTGAAAGCCCAACATCGTCTGAAGGACGGCAAAATCGGCCCAATATTGCCGGCGAAAGTCAACGGCTCCGCCCATATTGGCTCCATGCCGGCAACGACGGACCGTGCTTGGGCCGCCCACAGCCGCCTTAAAACCAATATCGGCCCGACGTTGTGTGCTGCCTGGGTTCAGCGAGGGGGGCAAAGATGCAATGAAGATGAAGTGCATCATGGAGAGCTCTGCAGTCACATCGTCAGCGCTAAGCAGGAGAAGCTCGTACAGGACGTTGTCGCTGTTTACGCTGGCTAGGCCTACGCTCCTATGCTGTCTGATCATACAGTTTCGCTTGTCAAGGCTGTGTCTCGGTTCATTATTATAAAATTGGCCGCGTATCTGCGTGCTTCGCTGCAAATGTCGTCGAAAGACGATAGTCTTGTGCCGGCCGTACTACTATGTTTTGCTTTGCCTCAGACAGCGCCTACTCTACGTTGAATTGGCTGCATCTGGATGGCATTGATAAAATACAGGAGGCGCTGCGCGAGATATGGACACCATCGAAAAACATGAGCTTGTGCTGAGGCCACTGCCAGCTGCAGCACTTTATCGTCGGCACAAAGCTTTTTCGCGCAAAGCGTCGTATTTGCAGCGCAGCCTAAAAACACTTGGGTCTTTAGAATTACGTGTATATGTATTTTCTAATAAAAGAACACACGACCTGATACTTACATATTAATGTTGCGCCTCAGGTATGCGTATTATTTGCTTTTTGATCGAATATGTTCACAAGTATGAACGTAAACACCAGTTCAAGATGGGTGGGCGTTCAGAAAGTGGTTATACTTTGGCCGAGTAGCTGAATCAGGTAACGGACAGACAAACAGACGGACAGCCAGACCAAAATTATTGCGTGTAAGTATCCCAAGAAAGACTATCGTCTTTAATAGCTAAATGCCTCTATAAGAAAACTCAAAACCCCATTGAGTCGTTCAACAATGTCGGGTGGGAGCGCGCTCCGAAAAACGTTTTCATCGAACACCAAACATTGAAAATATGCTGTGCTTACTTTTAAGGATGGCAGCATACACCTTGTGAATGTGCTGAACTCATTTGGAATATCGCCAGGGCACTGCACAGTGCAGAGCCCACGTACCCCTGACCTGCGTCGACAGTACTTTGCTAACAGGGCTACACAGCACGCGACAAAAGAGGCTCGGCAGGCCAGACGTTCCAAAATAAAAAGAAAAAGTGATATTGGTGATGAGTATCTGGCTGGTGCCTATTGGAGGGGTTCGTTAATTTGCCGTTATTTCGTTGCACTTTTGAAATAATGCTCATCATCTTAACCTTTAAATGCAATTATCTCCAAACATGCTTCTAGGTACTTTTGTTTCTTTATCTCAGCAACCGCAGTATCTAGAAACATAGATTTCTGCAAGTATTTAGATAACGTACTCGGGAATACGCTCAAGCAGAATTATTGTTGTATGAGGAAGTGATCTTCTTCAACACGACATCTAATACCTATTACTGAACTGAATGATAATTAGGTACCTAAAGTAAAAAAATTTACAAAAATGAGCGTTACATTTTTTCAGCGCTAAAGCTGCTTCGATAAGAAGAGGAATCGCTTATGATCACTATGATAGTAAAAGAATTACTGTAACTGTTATGGTTATGGGGAAAAAGGCACATAGACTTCCGGGTATAGGGCTTACCCTGTTCCCTTAACAAAATGATCTTCTGCAGCAATTCCAATTCAAGGAAGTTGGGTGAGTAATACATTTATATTCAGGAGACGTGCGCGAATTTGAAAGTTTTGTTCAAATCGTTTGAAGTAACACAGGGTAGGTGACAGGCCTTTCAAGTGGATTTGTACAACTCTACATGTTGCCGATGCAGGGCAAATGGTGGCCTGCGCTTTCTGCTCTCTTCACTGTAGGTTATTCGTGAAGCGGTGGAATATTTACCTTCCCAAACAGCGACAAGAAGCCGATGTATGCACAGTGCAGGATGACACGTTTCCTGACAAGCTGATGAAACCGCTAGATCTATCGCGATGCTGATTCCAGAGCATTGCCATAACTGAAGAGGAGCAACGTTCATCCTAAGTGTGCCCTCTCTGCATTCATCCGCTCCTTTACTGCTTTCTTAAAAGCAGCACCATACGTCTACATCTAGTACATGTGGCGTTCTCCATCAACGCATTCACCGTGAAACCGGTTGTGGTTCTGCTGCCGTGCCTTTGTAGAGTCTTTGATATTTGCTTGAAATTTTTTTGTTGCGGCAGTCCATCGATTATTCACCTTTAGCATTTTCGTCATGGAACAGCTATACATTAAGTGCAACTATTGCGGAGTTACGCAAGCAGCAACCTGAACCTATAGTGAGAGTTACTGCACTGCACTAGTAACAAAAGGACAACGAGAAGTACATCGTTTTGACGCATTGAGGATGCACAATACGAGCTCTGCTGCTAGCGTTCGGGAAGCTGAGCCCATCGCAAACAGTACTCGCGACCAATGGGCTAATATTCTCAGTGGAGATGTGGCAATGGTTGCCGACATGAGGGCATCCATACCGTAGGCAGTCTTGCTGACCGAATAACTATGCACACGGCGTGAACTGTACTTCTGAACGTCTCGCAGAGCTGCATATACAGCTATGGAGGCAGCTTTCACTGCCGTTTTATGATCAGTTCTATATATAATTGAGCAAATGGAGCTAGAGTCTTCGGTAAAATATTCAATAATACACATACAGAAAGCCTAATGGACTGCTTTATTTATTATCCTTTTAAACAAGAACATTCTGGTGAAGTAGTGAGGCTTGTGGCCTACCGGCTTTCTACGAAACGGCCTCTTGTGGGAACACGTTCCTGTGCCCTACAGTCCACAATATAGATGTTCTTATACATATCTCAACATTTGGGCAACCATAGCGACTGGTGCAGTGCAATATGCAAATTATGGCGTCTAAAATTTCCAAAACAGTATGCATTTGAAAACGTTGCACTGGTTCAAAGAACACGGAATGAAAACTCAGTTCATTCACTAAGCTGAAGTCCTGACTGTTTTACAAAGAGTAAACATAACTGCTGATTTTTTATTCAACATCACGGCATATCCAGTCCTAGGTTTCAATGTGAAAGCGGCCAGTGTAGTCATATTTTAATTCAGAGCATGCGATTGCCTAATTCCAATGTGTCCTTCATGTCATGGTACTCGAAATCATTTAACATATGGTACTTTTGGACGACCCATACACTGAAGAATAAACATGATAAGGAAGAACTCTTCTTCTCACAGGTAATGTCAATGGGCGGCTTGAAAATATTGTTACCATAATTTATGGGAGCGCTCGACGACTGCGAGCACTCACAGAAGAAGAGAAGGACGAGGACCACGGGCGTGCCCGTGGCTCGCGCTGAGCAGCCGTTGGCCGCGGGCAGTAGCGGCCGAGGCTCGATGCAGTAAAGATGTGTCCGCTGCTGTCTTGGTCTCTTTCCTGCGGGGTTCTGGGCTAGTCGCAGCCCGAAAGCCCTGCAAATTGTAATGTTTATGCTTAATAGTACACAAGAATAGTAGTTGTCAAATAATCCCGAGGGCACAACCTTTTTTTTCGCAAATTCACATACTGTTGATTACTGTTGATTTATTCACATTATTGTGAGTAAAGGCAACTTTGTACATTTGTGGGCATTCCGCATCACCGTTGGTGATCAGAAAAAGCAAGTCCTGAAGCGTGTAAACATTCACTGTATAGCGGCACGGTAGAAGACGGTAGTTAGTCGCACTATTGGCAGTTACACCTCCGAACGCCTGGTTAACTACATCAGCAAAAAAGAAAAAAGAATACTGAAGAAACTAAAAAGACAAATTCGCGAAGCGTGCACTAAACCTCGCAAGCCTTGACACAGCGTCACTCAATGATTCCGAGCATAAATCTGGTTGCTTCTAGGTTGTTTCTAGGCCTTAGCTAGGTGATGACGGTTGTTTCTAGGTTGCTTCGAGGTCGTTGCACGGCTTTAGCTAGGGGATACTACGTTGTTTCTACGTTGATTCTCAGCGCAGACAGGTTCCACTTAAACCACAAACAGTCACCGACACGACACGGGCAAGTCGTCAATGGCGTAGGCCATCTCGCAGCCACCGTTGCTTTTTACCGTTCCCTAGTGTTCTCTCGTTGTACGTAGCCATTCGTTGGGCTAACTGTTGCTCTCTTCCTTTTAAGTGGAGGTTCTGTGTGTGGGTTTATCCAACTTTTGTGCGCATACCCGTTTATCATGAGGACAGCTTTTGGGACGGGGTGAACAAGGAACGATTTTCTAAACAGCGTCGGTGTTCAAAATGAAATCGAAGTAAAATAGAAAAACAGTTTCGTGTGAAAGAATCACGGTGAGGAGTGTAGAAAGAAGATACAGCCCTGATAGCTGTGACAATGAAAAATGAAATCTCTCTAAGTAAAATAGAAAATCAGTTTCGAGTAAAAGAATCGCAATAATGAGTGTAGAAAGAAGATAGAGGCAGCAGCCCTGATAGCTGTGACAATTAAACACAAGGTATTGTCAACTTGTCTGTTAAGGTCTGACAGAAGAAAATCCAGTGCCTGCGCAACAAATGTTGGGGCAGCTACACACTTGTGGAGCGCACATCAAGGAAAGCAGCGGGGACGGTGGCTTCCTCTGCATGTCTGCAACTTCCAACTCGCCTCTCTGTTCCACTCACCTCCGCTATAATATGCTTGCACTCCCTCCCACTTGCCCTCCTTACCCTGACAGCACTGCTCCGCAGCCTGGATTGCCTTCCCGCACTTTTGTATAGTGTACTACGCGAGACTATTTGATGCTTTGCCACCACCCCTTTTTTTCTCTCTCATATTTTAACGGCTTTTAACATATGCGTAAGGGGGCTGCTCAGAACGCACATGAGAAAATCGAAGCATTTGGCATAGGATTATTTGCCTAATTGCGTTATCAACATCTGTACGATTGCTCCCAATCTTTCGGATCATTTTAGAGCAAACTGAATTTCGCAGCTTTGCTCAGCCGTAAGCGCAATCGTCACTGTATCCTTTATAGGCACGCCAGCAGCACTGCTTTCTATTTGTCGTGAAAATACAGTTGACAAAATATTAAACGTGAGTGGAATGTAACTTTTTATTTTACTGCCATCCACATAAGCATGCATCGCAAATTAGGGTAAGGTGATGCAAAATGCGACAAAAAAATTTGTAAATAGTGATTATTTATTTTCATTTCACTCGTTACCATTAAACATCAATGCAGAAACTTTCCTTTGGGTACAAGGTATGTGCTACATAATTATTACCTTCTTGGCACAGTTCAAAGGTTTATTTTAAAAATAAATAAAATATGCTCCAGATGTCTCATTTTGCCACAACCTGCGGGGTGATGTAGTCAGGGGTCTGCCCATAGGACCAGAACCAGCCAAGTCACAAGGAGAAGTCGAGCAGAGTAGCCGGAGCTGATAAGAGGAACGTTTAATTACAGTATTTACATGGTAGCGTGTTTTTACATGATGCAGGAAGATCTTTGGATCGTCTCGGCGCTCGCGTTTTAAGGCCTTGGTTTTTACAAGATTCCGTGCACGGGAAAACAATTAGGTCCAGGATTGTCCAATCAAGATGTAGCCTTGATCTCCGCCTCAAAATGGGAAGGTCAAACACCGCCTCCTTCCCAAACCCTGGAAAGAGGGAAGAAGCACGCCCAGTTCACCCGGCGGCGCGGGAGATGAGTACACAGAACACAATACGGCCTCGCACTTCCCGGCACAATGACCTGGCCGAGGTGACGCACATTCCTGTAAACCAGCCGGGTAGTCAGGTGCAGCGATGACTCCTCCACAGAGACTGCGACGCAAGTGCCTCTCAGGCGGGCCACAAAGGTACTTTCGGAGTGTGGGAAACGTGTCTCCCAAGTTTTCAGCTGATTGTTCAGTGCGTCGCGTAGCACAATGAACAAAGCCAGCAGCCTCGCCTGCAAACAGCCCCCCCCCCCCCCTTTAGGCCATAGAACCGTCAAAGTCGGCCGGGTGAGTCCAAAGGGGTTTGACGAGGTGCGCCGACTGCCCTGAAGGGTTCAGAGCATGATTGCCGTGTTGCCGCCGCTACAGGTGCTCTTCGGGGAACGCTGCCCGGGAATAAAGCATTGCAGACTGGCAAAATAATTCCGATCGCCCGACCAAGACAGAAAGTCCGATCAAGACAAATAATTCCGGCCAAGACACAAAGTCCGATCATAACAGGCCGTTGGCCTCCCCATGAGGTCTCGAAGGGGATGCAGCAACAAAGCACTCCGTAGAGAGCGTAGACTTGCTCCCTTGAATTCGTTGACACGTAGGTTGACCCCATCTTTGGACCTGAGCAACGGCTTGCAAGCACCGGAAATGAACCAAGCAAAACCCGAGGCACAACAAACAGAGAGCACTCGACTGACTTTGAGAAATGCCAGGCTACATTTTCCGGTGAAAACTCCCTCGAAAATTACAATTTGCGCTCTCACTCATGAAAGTCAAGGATCAGTTAACAAAGTCATAAGAAATGCAGACACTCTTGTAAGTACGACGAAAATCAAAAGCCTAACGTTTTGTATCATTTCCAGAGAAAGCCATGTATATATTTTAAGGCACGCAGGTGCTGCGGGCGTCAGAAGAACGAAATGAAGTGATTAATACAAAACGCTAAATACATGTTAACAAAACAAAACGCAAAATGTCCGTTACGTACACAGAATACAAATAAAAGGTGTCTGGCTACATAAGTGTTAAACGGAAAATGCACGACTGGGATCAACAGCGTTTCCGCTATCGTGTCCAACATCGTGGTCCAAACACACCTCAGTGTGTCCAAACACACAAATTTTGCCCCTGAGAAATTAGTCGGCGGCACGCGATTGCCCCGGAACATCGCTGTGATAGCTCAAACACTCCTTCCAAATGAAGAAAAAAACAACAATGTCTACAAGATAGGGAGGTGTGTAACCTTCGTTACCCTCCAAAACTCTGTCCATAATTCGGCAGAAGCTGAACGACGCGTGCTTTACGCCGAATGTTAGGACAAGGTCTGTCCCTGGGTCCTCGTGAGGCACCGAACGCAAGGAAAACAAAGCAGCCGGCAAACAGGCCTTCCAGTCTGTCACGCTGACAGCACCTAGCCCTTCTGAATGATGCAATTGTAGGCCGAACTCCCGTTTTCCTTGAGCCTCATTAGAGGGGTTCCCAGTGACTTGAATACTTCGTAACGAGCGCATTCGTCGCGGCTATCAACTTGTGAATCAGCGTTTAACACGTCCTGACTCACGCCGCGCTTCATCTCAGTAGCGGACTCGCAAGCCGTCGGACGCGTGAGACCTGCAACCGAATGGTCCTAAAAACAAAGGCCCTTGAAAACCATATCGCAGTGATTCGAAACCAGGTATGGATAGTACTTTGGCAGGTTTCTTGACCAGGCAGCATCAGTCACGGGCAGTCCGAACGGTCCCTCCGTATACACGCGGGCTACCGGAAAGCGCACTCCGTCCTCTCCAACTATCGTTTCCGTCTCGCCACCCGCGCATCGGTAGTGCCTTTCAACTCGTGGATCACCATTTAACACTGCCTGCATTGCGCCACGCTTCATCACGTGAGCGGATTCACCAGCCGTCGGACGCATCAGAGCTTTCGCCGAATGGTCATCAAAACAAAGGCCCTTCTTTCTCAAAAGCATATCCAAGTCATTCGAAGGAAGATAGGGATCATGCTTGGGCAGGTTTTATGACACGGCAGCCTCAGGCACGTGCAGTCCGAACGGCCCCTCCCTCTCCACCGGGGCTACAGGAAAGCGCACACTGTTCTCAACTCTCGTTTCTTTTGACGATGTTGTCTCCCCACCTGCGCACTGGTCGCGGTTTTCAACCTGCTGATCATTAGCGCTTTCTGCTCTTTGAATCTCAGGAGCGGACTTGTCGGACGCGTAAAAGCTTCAATGGAATCGTCACCAAAACAAAGGCCCTTCTTTCTCAAAAGCATATCCGAGTCATTCGGAGAGGGATCATGCTTGGGCAGGTTTTGGGACACTGCCGCCTCCGCTGCGAGCAGTCTGAACGGTTCCTGACTCTCTACGCGGGCTAACGACAAACACACACTTTTCTCTTCAACTATCGTGTCTTGTAACTCTGTCTCGCCACCCGGGCATTGGTCACGGCTTTCAACCTGTGGCTCAGCAGCATTTAAATGCTCATGCGTAGCTTTGAACTTCTCAGAAGCGGACTTACATACTGCATGACGCGTCAGAGCTTCAAGCGTGCAGTCAACAAAACAAAGGCCCTTCTTTCCCAAATGCATATCCGAGTCATTCGGAGAGGGATAATGCTTGGGCAGGTTTTGTGACACGGCAGCCACCGTTGCGATCAGTCCGAAAGGTCCCTCACTCTCCACGCGCGCTACAGGCAAGTGCACACTGCTTTCGCCGACGATCGTTTCCTGCGACTCCGATGTCTCGCCACCCGCGCATTCGTCGCGATTTTCAGCCAGCGGTTCATTAGCGCTTTCTGCTCCCTGTATCTCAAGAGCGGACTCACATGCCGTCGGACGCGTCTGAGCTTTCGCTGAATCGTTGCCAAAACAAAGGCCCTTCTTTCCCAAAAGCACATCCGAGTCATTCGGTGAGGGATCATGCTTGGGCAGGTTTTGGGAAACTGCAGCCTCAGTTGCGAGCAGTCCTAAGAGTTCCTGACTCTCTGCGCGGGCTAACGACTCACACTTTTCTCAACTACTTGCCGTGTGCACGCACGTTTACCTGTGGTCACCTTATCTTTCAAGGAGTAGTTATGTACTGTATCGGTTGTTGCGGCTGAATCCCGCTGTAAGTTACATTAAGTTTCCTTCACAACTAACTCACGAGCGTGGGATTTTGATTGCTCTAAATTACGGTCGCGGCTGTCCACCAAAAAGAGAACATTTCTAGGCTTTCGGCAGCCAGGCTCTTGGCAACGGTGGCAGACGACCGTCTTTCTAGCCATAAAAGCTTTCGGTTTCTCTTTGTCTTTTGTGCGGCTCGCTGCGGTAGTGGTCTCGAGACGAATATCTTTCACTTTCTTATCGGATGCCGCTTTCCCGTTAATCGGGTTAATTGATGACTGTAAAATTCGTAACGCTAATCATCTTATCTCATTAATCCTGTCTTGCTCAGCCCATCTTTTCTTCTTTTCAACTTCTTGCCAACACTCCTCAATTTCGTCATCTTCCGCGCCGCACTCCTGTATTGCCTTAATCAGCTGCGGCTCTCTCTCTCATCTCTCCCTACATCAATTCTCAGCTCTTCAGAAGGTAGAAAGAGGTCTGATTTCTTTAGCTTCGTTACCAACTCTATGATTTTCACGAGTGAGGACTTTCTTGCACGCCGTGACGTTAGGAAGCGAACAAGCGAAGCCTACACGCACGGTAAAATTACTGCCGGTTTAGAACATGAAAGCTAAAATCTGGTGAATAGCTGTAACGTATGGTAGCGGTACAAGGAAGCCTATACGCACAGAAGTTTCAACCAGTTTTAGAAAAACTCCAAAAGCTACAACCTGGCAAATATCAAAGAAAGTCAAGCACTCACCATCGTTGAGGCCCGAGTCAAGCATGGGACATCCCGTCGCTGCCAACCAGTTGATGTGGTCGGGGATCTGCCCATAGGACCGGAACCAGGCATGTCGCAGAGAAAAGTCGAGTAGAGTAGCCGGAGCTGATAACAGGAACGTTTAATTACAGTATTTACATGGTAGCGTGTTTTTACATGATGCAGGAAAATCTTTAGAGCGTCTCGGCGCTGGCGTTTTAAGGCCTTCATTTTCCCAAGATTCCCTGCAAGAGAAAATAATTAGGTCCAGGATCGTCCAATCAAGATGTAGTCTTGATCTCCGCCTCAAAATGGGAAGGTCAAACACCGCCTCCTTCCCAACCCTGGAAAGACGGAAGAGGCACGCCCAGTTCTGCCGGCGGCGCGGGAGATGAGTGCACAGAACACAATACGGCCTCGCACTGCCCGGCACAATGACCTGGCCGAGGTGACGCACATTCCTGTAAACCAGCCGGGTAGTCAGGTGCAGCGATGACTCCTCCACAGCGGCTGCGACGAACGTGCCTCTCAGGCGGGCCACGAAGGCACTTTCGGAGTGTGGGAAACGTGTCTCCCAAGTTCTCGGCTGATTGTTCGGTGCGTCGCGTAGCACGATGAACAAAGCCAGCAGCCTCGCGTGCAAACAGCCCCCCTAGGCCATAGAACCATCAAAGTCGGTCGGGTGAGTCCAAAGGGGTTTGGCGAGGTGTGCCGACTGCCCTGAAGGGTTCAGAGCAGGATTGCCGTGTTGTCGCCGCTACAGGTGCTCTTCGGGAAACGCTGACCCGGGAATAAAGCAGGGCAGACTGGCGAAATAATTCCGATCGTCCAAGTGGCACCAAGATATAAAGTCCGATCATAACCGGGGCAAAACGAGACCCTGCGTGGGGAAAAACGAGACAGTGTGTAAAAAAATCATCGCTTCAGTTATTGCAGTAGGAAGACTTGAAATTCACTCCGTGGGCCTTTACGCAGTCTGAATGAGCCCAGTCCTTGCACTCCACGCATTGAATCCAAACAGAACCCGGTATTGTTCTGCTCCAAAACTCCTTGCAGATCAAACACCGCTAGTCTGTCTTTGTGCTAATGTTGTATTTTTGTTGAACGTTTGCACTTCATTGGATTATTCAGCAATTGGAGGCTGGATATGTTCTGACGTATCTTCTTCACCTTTTTGCCGTTTTGATGCAGAACTGCTCAGGAGTTTCTTGGCTTTTAACTTCCTCAGCCGGACTTTGTCAAGCAATATTTTTGAAACTGTGCTAGATTAGGATTTTCAAGCACTTGTCTTTTTTTAAATTTTGGTATTTGAGAAATGTCATTAAAACAAGACCCCAAGAAGTGTTTGTGAACGACTTGACTTGGAGATTCTGCCAATTTTTTATGCGCCTCTTGAGCGCATCCTTGGGAACGCGGAACATCCTCGATGCAGCGCGAATGGAGTGAGTCTCGTCCTGAACAGCAAGCCAGACATTTTCATGTCGTTTTCCTCCCAGGAAGCTCTATATGATATTCTCTTGTACGTCCCAACGCTCCTAAACAAAGAAATATAATACATAATGAGTGTAAATGAATGGACCAATTAATAAGACACTCTCTCAGGCAATTCGATGCCTTTTTTGTCGCGTTTTGCCCCTCTCACATGCTCGAATTTAAAAAAATTTCCGCTTTGTCCCCGGGCACCAAATGAACCAAAGTTTTGGTGGTATGTAGCTAGTAGCCTAAAGTAACAAAATAAATACTTACGTTGTTGTACTGACGCAGGAGTAACTTCATGCACGCAACCAAAAATGTGGCCGGGCAGGATTTCGCCACTTTTTGACGGGCCACGAACACACTGACACCAGCCGCGTAATTTTTCCCGCACGAGCGCTGTAAGCAATAATCAACTTTTGCACATAAAAAGGTGGACAACTAACAGCAGCTATCGCTGAAATACAGATACAAAGGAAACTACTTTTTTGTATTAGCTATAGAGGTCGGCAAAGTCAAAATGCCGCGTTTTGCCCCGTGTCTCATTTTACCCCGCGTTACCCTATATCAATGGTGAATATTTTACGTACTCCCTTCGAAGATATTTAGAATAAAAGGTTTAAAGTGCGTACCTCAATGGGCACTAAGAGGATAGACAGGCTAAACGGTAAGAGGCATCTTCACTACAGTCAATGATCTGAAAAAAGACATAATCACAATCTGTCCTTATGTCTTCATATACATCGCCAGAATAGTTTATTGATAGCTGTTTCGAAGAGCTAGCAAGTGTCGAAGTATTACGCAACTGCATTTTCCCGCGTTGGCAGTTATGGTGGTTAATCGAGTAGCTTGATGACATGAGGGCTTGAGACCGAAAGGATCGATTTTACAATATGCCAAATACAGCAAGAAATTGCACCACCTGCTTATTGCCCACGTAGTCGCGAGACCGAGCTTTTCAGCGCTGAGTTGAGCGTTGACGC